>OZ020182.1:10069336-10160558 GCA_963971135.1 Stenus bimaculatus | reverse complement strand
GAAATTCAAAGAAAAAATCCAAAGCATACTTGTTTCTAATAAAAATAATATACAAGGATCCCCAAAAATCATTAAAATTGCTGTAATTTTTTCGGAGTCGAAAAAAAATTTCGTTGATAGGAATTTTTTTCCTGAATGAAATTTATTATTTTAAAAAAAGTGGAACACTCTGTATAATTGCCCATCGCTCCACCCCCTCACACTAGAATTTTACTCTATAGGTCCGCCACTACATTTCCCTTAATATATATTTTTTATTTTAAGAACAAAAATAATTTCTAACATGTCTACAGATTCCTTCCATAGACCAATAAAAAACCCATAAAAATGTTAGTAATAAATAAACACATGAATTATTTACATCGACATTACTACCTATCTTTATGAAATTAAAATGTATTTTGACGTCTTAATATAAATTTTAAAACGATAAAATTTCATGTTTACATTCAATTTTAATTACTCTAGAACAAAATTACCATTTGGAACCTTTTTATATATAGCGAGGAAGACCGAAAATTTCATTCAAGTTCTAACCACTAAGAACTACTCTAATCAATATGAAGGTGACATTAATTTTTTTGGCCATAATCGGTTTTGCAGCTGCTGCAAAGGAAATAAGTGTAAGTAACAGTTTTTTCAAATTTTTTTTGATTTTGATAGAGTGTAAGGTGAACCTCTGATTACTTCAAGTTGGAGTTTCTAGTTTTTAGTATATCGAGGGTTTTATGAAAGACGATCGAATGAGCCATTTTCAAATCAACACTTTGAAATGGCTATATGTAAACAGATTTTCATGTATCTGTATTTAATAGGTTAAATTTTCCCTGACGATTTTCCCAAAAATGTTTCATCCGCCCATCATTCATGAAACCTTTAATATAGTCAAACCGACTTAAGATTCTAACCCTGCCCAAAACATCTAATTTGGGATATCAATAGTAAAAAATTTTAAATTGTGATTTTTAGAATTTTGTGCTCTTCTTTTGCTACTAAAAGTATAAACGTATCTGTGTAATCAAATTATAATTTTTATCTGCTTACATACTGTGCCATCTGTACGTGTGTCAATTTGATTGAAATAATTACATTTTTTATAGGATTGAGGCCCATAACGAAATCACCGTAGTAATGATTTCTTTATGGGCATCAAATCATAATTTAAGGTCCATAATGAATTTATTATGGTTCTTAAATTGATGTCAGTTGGATTTATGTAAACAGATTCGGATCGTAATCAATCACTATGGTACACATTGTGTTAGAGAATATTAACAACTTGAACCATAATGATTGACGTTACGATACTTATGACATAAATAACTATTATAGAGGTGTCAATATTTATTTTTAGGCCTGTAACATTTACGAATTATTGTATTCTCAGCAGGATGTTATTGATGATTGCTTAAAATCGTATAATCATACCGTCGAAGAATTAAAAACTTATACTCGAGAAAAGCCGTATCCCAAATCTAATGAATGGTCAAGTGTATATCTATGTTATCTACAAAAAGGTAAATACATAGACGAGAATGGAGATTTCGTTCAGGAAATTTTGAAAAGATACCAACCCATTCAAGAGCAAAGAGAACATATCTACAAAAACTGCCTAAGTCAATTCGATATAAAGAATTTAGATACCCTTTATGGAACAATGAATTGTTTTTATGATTATGCTTTCTCAATATTACCTTGTAAACAGTCATGATTATCTTTTTTAATTAATTATTTTATCATTATAGTTAAAAAATATTTAAATATTAAGATTTTTTAATAGTTTTTTAAGTAATTTCTTTTATATTAACACAAATCTCGTGTACTATGTATTTTTTGATAATAAACCTACAACTTTCTTAAAAATACGAATTTACTTATGTATTTGTGACAGGACCTCTTTTTCAGAAAATTTTAAAAAGTAATATGAAACATCTACAGGGTCTTCAAAGAAGGACGTTACTGTTGATTTGCGTGGTAGGAAACCTAAATCTGGCAGTTGGTCACATTGAAATTAAAAAAACTTCAGTGACGTTTTGAAAAAACCAAAGTGTGTTTAATTCCAATATCAGTTTTTCTATTTTATTATTTAAGTAATATCCAAAAATAAAGTTTGGTTGGATTTCAATAGGTATATAAAGCTAGTAACACTAAAATTCCTAAGAACTACTAGATAGTATATTTGGTTGCCTAGTTCCGGTAACAGTTCTAATTGAATTCCCTGTATATAAAATAACTTTTCATCAAAGTCAGTAGCAAATGAAATTTCTGTTTTTTGGGAAATAAACGTCAGGAAAGATGACAATCTGCAATCTAATGCAAGAACCAACCATGTTCATTTTTTTGAAAAACGAAATACATTTTGTTGGTGTCATGTGCAGTTGGCAAATCCTTATGATTCTCTTCAAGAATCGAAAATATTTTATTGATGTTTATTCAATGGCGTAGCCATGGGGTGATTTTCACCCCCTGACACCCAAATTGAGTTCAAGGAACCATTATATATTTTTTAAATTGGAAGATAAAAATATTTAGCAAAATTTGATAGAGTTTTAAAATAAAATTTCATATGAACAAGCATTAAAGCTAGGTCAATTTTAAACTGTTAGTAGGACAGGACACCCTCTATAAATTTAATTTATTAGTTCATAGGAAATTTTTAGTTGAGAATGATATTTACTACTTAAAAAAACTTGCTAGGAAAACTGGAACATTTTCCAGTTAACCGATGTCGGTCCAATTTTGCAAGACCCTGTATAAATTTTTATTTTTTTCTTCTTTGTAATAAAAAAATTAATTATTAAGGCCCCATTTTTATAGAAATCTTGTTTTAACATTTAAAATTTTGAAAAATGTTGATACATATTTAAAAAAATCTTTACATCTGTAATAAATTTGGATACGTATATTATGAATTTTGAATCTTAAAAAAATCTTGACCTTCAAATATCGCCGAAAGAGAGTCGGTTCCCTGCAAACCAAAATTCTTAACCATTTAAATTTAAAAAAACTTTTTTTTTTAGATTTTATTAACAATTTTTTAAAAACCCACTAAATTTTAAAATTACAAAAAATAAAAATTACAACCAATTTTTTTTGCTTAACAAATGAAAAAATTAAAGGTTTTATGCACAAAATTTAAACAATTATTAAAATTGGTTTATAAACAAAAGAGTTATACAAGAATTAGGAATATTTTTCAATTATGTCAAATGTCAAAAGAAGTCAAGAAATCATAATGTAATTTAAAAAAAAAATTACTTAAATTGAACTGTAATTAAAATATCTTTTGTAATTTATTTTTTAATATTTTTGGGTTATATTGGGTTTAAACTCATTTTCCATTTATAAAATTTATGGATGGATGGATTCAGGGCCGCCGCGTCCTATTGTGCAATGTGTGCAGCGCACACAGGCGGCCAAAGTAAGGGGGCGGCCGCAGGCCCCCAGCCGCCAAATTTTTACTCCATATTAAATTTTACCAAAAATCAATCAAAATCAAACACTCGTGACTCGGGCGATTTTCACCAGGTCGACATTAGTCTCCTCATTCTTTAGAAACACGTAAATCCGTAATCGCATCAGTATTTATGTCCCTTCTTCCTCCAAGATTCTCAAACATTTAGTATTATAGTATTTATTGTGCAATTGCATATTGTACGGATTTCCGATAATCGGCAAATTTAAATCTAAGTACAGTTGGTCCCAGTCGGAAGTAGGACATAAAAGACTCGACCTTTGGCTGCGCTCAGGCTGCTCCGCGTACTCCTGCACGTTTTTCTCCATATTTACTCGTGATTCTTTTGTGTCCTACTTCTAACTGGAAGCAACTGTACTAGTTACGTATCAAAAAATTCTGTATAGATAGACATTGAGTATTTATAAGTAATCTATAAGACTTGGTGTGCTTAAGGGGGTATTCTAGTCTAGAAGCCCGAATTTCGAACGTTTTTTGAGGATTCATAAAATCCATTTTTTTATGGCTTATTTATTCATATTTCAAGAGTACATAAAAAATAGAAATAAAAAAAATATTAAAATTTCAGCAAGTTATGCGTCGTTGATCTAGAGGGGCGAAAAAAAAAGCCGTGTCCTGGTCGTCATGATATCTACCCTCCTGGTCACTTGAAAAAAAAATTATGGATAATTTTTGATCAGTATAATTGCCAGTATCGTATGAACCAGACAAAGTGAGAAAATTTTTTTTCGCAAAATGGTGACTACTCAAAAATTGAGGTCGATTTTCCCAATATTTTTTTAACTTTCCCGAATTTTTTAAATATATAAAAAATGAAAAATTTCTAGTTTATATTGGTTCATACGATAGAGGAATATATAAATAATCTTCATGCCAAATTTCAAGTAAATCGGTTGACTAGAACTTAAGATATTATGTCAACCGCATCGAAAAAAGAAGTTTCGAGAAAAAACGCGTTTAAAGTTTTACGTTAAGTTTCAGGCAGTAACTGATAGATGATAGATGCGTACATATAACTTACATTTTCTTAATCAGCCATCCCAGCTCCGTACATCGGGCCTTCTTCTACTTCATATTGCTGATTTTAAGCGCATTCTTTCCGCAAGACGAACAGTTCTTCCTTCTTTTGAAGCATTTGAAGATCGAACTTCAGAACGTTGCATTCTTACTTCATTGCGCCTAACAACAAAGCCATGGGTTTCCCCACCAATTTTCATCCCCATAAGTTTCATTATATTTAAAATAAGATTAAAGCCTTCATTGAAAATACTGACTGCTAAATAAGTAGCAATTTCGATTGTCTGGACTCCAGCATGGACGTGTTTGGGTGCAAACGTCCATATCAAAGAATTTAGTGATTCGTTGTTATTTCGGAACCCAAACAACGTTCCAATAATGAATCATTTGATAGGCTTTCGTAAATAGGTTTTAAAACTGTTAAAACTTTATCAGTAAGTTGTGGATCATCGTGTTGAAAGTCATACAGAGTTTCTTGTTGATTGCCACTGAACCTCCGTTTTTTGATATGTCTGGACGACAAGAACGTCACTAAAATGACTATAACTTTAAAAATAATTCGAATTTTGAAAAATCCTTTTAGGTAGATATTCTTGAATATCTAAACTATCGAAATATGGAAAAACAATTCGATTTTTTCAAATTTCTAGACTAGAATACCCCCTTAAGCCTAAAGTTTACGTTCGTTAGTCGAGTATATCTCGCATTTTAAACTCGCCCGTTTACTCGACTAATGTAAACAAGGATTTATTCTAATATGTCTGACCAAAAAACCAAGCGGTTAAGGTGCGTTTTGCTTGCGACGAAAATTTTCTGTAAACTTACGGACTCTAGACTCTACCTACAACCTGGGTATGAATGTAATCGTAAAAAAATCCTCTATCTAAATAGGGAGTGACCCCACTATCATGCCATTTGAAAAAATAAAGATTATTTGCAAAAAACGCATTTTAAAAATTATAAAAATCATTTTCACAAAAACGGCCGAATGAATTTCATCATTTACAATTTATTTATCTATTTCAATAATTTAGGTGTAGTTTTAATAGATTTTATTAAAAGAATTACCAAAAAAATAAACGTTTTTTTGAAACATACTTGGAACTTACCAATGTTTAATAATAAGTAGAAAAAAATAGGATGTTATATTTAAAATAAGAAAGTTGATGTAATTTCTGGTAAAAAAATACAGGGGTGGTCCTAGTTTCGTGGATACTCGGTACTAGGTATTTTCCTATAGGGGGCGGCATATTTAGCTTTTGCACACAAGCGGCCATACCTCTGGCGGCGGCCCTGGATGGATTACTCTGCTTGTAATGCAGTTGATTTCGCTTGTTTTTTGATGAGACTTAAGATAATTTTTAATACACAATAGGTAATTATAACCCTACTTAACCACGTTGCGTTGTTAATTGTTGTTATTTTTTAAATATTTTATTGTTATACCACCGTTGATAGATGGATATATTGTTTTTTAATTCCTTTTTAGCTCTGATGAAGATTTTCATAAATAAAGTCGAAACCGGTCAGCATATTGAAATTTAATTATTGCTCCCTTGTCCAAAAAATCCAAATTCCCAGCACTGTTTATAAAATTTATATTGCAACCTGTGGAATTGGAAAATGTTATTTACTACCTGCGCCATTTCTCGTTATTAGATTATTAAGATGGGGAAATTGTGAGAAAGAGAGAGAAGTATAGCAACCATGTGTTATATTATTTTTTTTTGCACAGTAACCATTAACAAAACTAAATAAAATTTACATGATCCGCTTCCTTATAAATAACTCTTTGGGTTCCAGTATATTTTTTTTAAATATGTGCCTCTGGAAGAGAGTAGAAGTGGAACTAGCACGTTTTTTTTTTCACATTTTATCGCATTTCCACTTCTATGCTTTCCCAGAATTTTATTTAGAAGAAAAATTAGGTAAAACTTAAAGTACTACATATAATTATAAGGGTCAGATAGTTTTTATTTATTATTTTTTATGATTACTATGTAAAAATATTAAAATAACAAACAGTTGCTGTGTTTACCTCCGTTTTTCACAATTCCCCAGTCTTAAGGGGCGATTGCACTTAAAATTTAAAATGCAATCAACCCTTAGTAGGTAGATTAACCTATTTTGCAACATAAAACCAAAAAATAATGAATTTTATTAAGTATAATGGAGTCGACCAAAAAAATTGGGAGAGTGAAAAGATGCTCCCGAAAAAAAAATCATCTTAAAATTTATTTCTATTAATCACAATTTTATCTAAAAATTACTGTCAAGAGAAAGTCAAAATTTGAGCAAATTATCAATAAAAATGTAGATATTTTTTTTTTAAATTGAGTAAACATCATGTATTTCAAGAAAAGTTTTGTAGCAAATAAATGTATTCTTATTTTGAAATTGCTCATAAAATCAATTCCCAAAATGTCCTACACTTGGTTAGAAACACTCTGTATATTTCGAATTAGAAGAATAGCAGGTAAATAATTTTTCACGGTTATAACGATTAACTGTTAAAACGAGCAAACTTCGCCGTCCCTTAACGCTCGTTATAACTGAGTTCAACTCTACATCATTAAAACTGAGTCTGTTTTGATTTTATCAGAGTTTTAGCTATCTACAGAAATTTTGCAAAATATAATTAATTACTAATTAATCTTCTATCAATAATTTTACAAATAACTGAAATATCTACGATTTGTTTTATTTTTAATTTGAAGATTTTTTTAATAATATTGAAATTACATTCTTTTTTATTTTAACAGTATTCAGGAAAAATATGCTTAAATAATAGGGGGAACCACAAAATTTCATTAGTGCCTAGGGCTCCCAAATGTCTTAATCCGGCACTATGATTTAGTTTAAAAATAGTCAATTTCAAGTCAAAATTTCTCGATAAACATTAATAACTCAAATTAAAAACCTGGAACTATTGCTTTTGCAGTGGAAAAGTAAATTTGTTTGAGTTTTTTAATTTATTATACAGGGTGGGCCAACGAAAACGAAACAGACGAGTTTTGAAATAGTTAATAAAAAAATTTGAAAAAATGCTCGGACAGGTCAACTTTAGTTTCGAGGGGGGCATATTTTGCAATAGAGCTGATTCAAAAATCCATTCATCCCTACGCCCTATGGACACAACCCCTTAAATTTTAATAGGGATGGTGGGGTAAGTAATACCTAGTTGGAAAGATCTTTTTATCCAGAGTAACATACAAAAATAAAAGTTAAATCGATCTATTCGTTTTAAAGATATTCTAAATTTAGCAAGTAGAGATTTCATGCCTTTTAAAATTGCGCCATGAACACCACACCTTCAATTTTAAGTGTTTTGATAAGGTAAGTAATACGGTTTCGAGAGGGACATACTTTGCAATAGAAGTGATTCAAGAATCCATTCATCCTTCGCCTTTTGGACACAACCCCTAAAATTTTAATAGGGATGGTGGGGTAAGCAATTAGAAAGATCTTTTTACCCAGAGTAACATACAAAAAAAAGTTAAATCGATCGATTCGTTTTAAAGATATTCAAAATTTAGCAAGTAGAGTTTTCATACCTTTTAGAATTGTGCTATGAACACCACGCCTTCAATTTTAAGTCTTTGATAGGGTAAGTAATACCTCCTTGGAAAGTTCTTTTTACCACAAGTAACATACAAAAAAGTGAAATCGATTGGTTTGTTTTAAAGAATTCAAAATAAAACAATATTGCAAATTATTTTTTATTTAACCAAACTAAACTAAACTAATCTTTTTGAAGAAAACTTAACACTTTAAAGAATCCCATCGATCCCGACACTTTCAAGGATGTTTTTATTATTTTATTAAATGTTCGAATTGAGTTCCACCAACCTCCATGCAAACGTACAAATTTTGCTCAAAGCGAATTCTTACATTTTGTAATATTTCAGCAGTAATTTCTCGGCATTCATTAATAATTCTCTGTCGTAACTCTGCTAGAGATTCTGGTTCCGTTGCGTAAATCTTACTTTTTAAATGCCCCCCAAGGAAAAAAATCAAGGGGAGTAAGATCGGGAGATCGCGGCGACCACTCCAAAGGTCCTCTACGCCCAATCCATTGCCCAGGAATCGTCGTATCCAAGAATTCCCTAACAGGCCGTGTGTAATGAGGAGGGGCTCCGTCTTGTTGGAAAATCAGATGGTCTTCTAAATAACGATCGTCATTTTCGATAATATCGTCAAGAAATGGATGAACAAAGTTTTGAAGTAGATCCAAGTACATATCCCCTGTTAGATTTAGAAAATAAGGACCAATAAGACGGTCTCCAAAAATTCCAACCCACACATTCAATTTTTGAGGAGTTTGAGTGTGAACTTCATGAAATACTCTAGGATTCTCATCTGACCAATATCGACAATTATGACGATTAACGGTTGAGTTTAAGAAAAAAGTGCACTCATCAGAAAAACAGATATTATAAAGATAATTTTCATCAGCAATTATCCGTTCCGACATCACCTCACAAAATTGCAGTCGCCTATCAAAATCATCTTCATTTAACTCATGAATTAAATGAATTTTATAGGGATGATATTTGTGACCTTTCAATATTCGGCGAATAGTTGTTCTGCTGATGTTAGTCACAGTCTCCAGTTTTCTTGTGTTTAAAGTTAGATCTGCAGCAACTTGTCCCAAAACACCTATTTCAACGACCTCATTTCTTATTGGACGAACATTACCAGGATCGCGTTTCTTATTACCAACAGAACCAGTATTTTTAAATTTTGCAACCAACTCCAGAACGTGTTTTCGGTTACAATGTTTGTTTGGATGTTGTTCATTAAATAAATTAGCTGCACGATGAGCATTCTCATCGTTTTTAAAATAAAAAGTGATTAATTCAACCCTTTCTGGAATTGTATAAACCATTGCTGGCAGAAGCTTTTACAGAAGTTCACAAACTTTTAAATGTTGATTTCTAATAATTAGTCATTAACAGTTTTAACACGATGAAAATCACCACTAATACAAAATACAACTGATAAAAAGAATCACAATGTGGTTATAAATCGTTTTATGTTTTGCATTGTTTTGTTCCAGATGTTCCAGAAATTTTAAACAATTCCTCGAATAAATTTAAATTTGTTTTTTAAAATCTCTCTTTTGTAGAAAATGAAAATAAATTGCGTTTTACATGTTTTTGTATGTTACTTTGGGTTAAAAGATCTTTCCCAGGAGGTATTACTTACCCTATCAAAACACTTAAAATTGAAGCACAATTTTAAAGGCATGAAAACTCTACATGTTAAATTTTGAATATCTTTAAAACGAATCGAAGGATTTAACTTTTTTTTTGGCATGTTACTCTGGGTAAAAAGATCTTTCTAACGAGGTATTACTTACCCCACCATCCCTATTAAATTTTTAGGGGTTGTGTCCAAAGGGCGAGGAATGAATGGATTTTTGAATCAGGTCTATTGCAAAATATGTCCCCCTTGAAACGATATTACTTACCCTATCAAAACACTTAAAATTGAAGGCGTGGTGTTCATAGCACAATTTTAAAAGACATGAAATCTCTACTTGCTAAATTTTGAATATCTTTAAAACGAATCGATCGATTTAATTTTTTTTTTGTATGTTACTCTGAGTAAAAAGATCTTTCTAACAAGGTATTACTTACCCCATCATCCCTATTAAAATTTTAGGGGTTGTGTCCATAGGGCACAGGGGTGAATGGATTTTTGAATCACTTCTATTGCAAAATATGTCCCCCTCGAAACCAAAGTTGAACTGTCCGAGCGTTTTTTCAAAATTTTTTATTAACTATTTTAAAACTCGTCTGTTTCGTTTTCGTTGGCCCACCCTGTATGATATTTTTAACACAGAACAAAACAAAAATAAGGCAGAAAGTTATGCAAGAATTTTGATTTTAAGGACATGAAATCACCAATTTTATTATAAAAAAATGGTTTAAAACCGAAATACATATTAATAAAATTGCAAAAATTAAAGTGTAATTTAAGCCACAATTGTAGGTTTTGTAATTATTGTCCTTTTTAAGCCCTAAAATCGCGGTTAATTTAAAAATTGAGAATTTATTTTTTTTTTCGAAAAAAGTTTTAACTCCGCCATTTATGACTTTAAAAAATCAATAAAAACCAATATGTGTTATCTTAACAGTGACTTATTAAAGTCGTGTATGGTTTCAATAATTTTTTTTTTATTGCCTATTCTCTAAGAACCTGCAAAATGTTAAAATTACAAAAATCTAAAAAACACTACAACATCAAATTTTATTTTTTTACATTTACACCACGGGATAATTGAAAAAAGAATCAAACACTAACTCAACACATCTGTGCTTCCGTTTTTACTCAACGAAAAAAGAATCATTAAAATCCGAAAACTTGTACAAAAGTTTTGATTTTTTGAACACAAAAATGTAAATTTCATCTAAAACAAAAAATGGGTTAAAATCAAAATGTGGTCGGTTTTAATATTTAAAATTTTGAAAAATGTTGGTATTTAAAAAAAACCTTCTATACTAAATTTGTATACGTATACTCAGTATTATGAATTTTTAATCTAAAAAAATCTTGACCTTCAAATATCGCCGAAAGGGGGCACGCCACCCTATTACCCCCACTTGGGCGCCTTTTTAGTTAGTCTGTACTCTGCTGAACGAAATTCCTGGCTACACTTCTATGTTTATTGCACTTACAACCTTTAACAGCTTTTCCTCTAAATATTTTTCTTTTCTCCTGAACAATTACTAAAATTGGACTTGACTGGTTCTTGGACCTTCAATTAATTTTGCTTTTGTAATATACAGTAGTGGAAAAAAGTAGAGCAACTTTTAATTTTATTTAAATTTAAAAAAGTAAGTAAACCTAGAACAAAATCAATTGGCTTGAATTAAAGTACTCTAAAAACATTTACTATTACCAATTGATTTCGACATTGTAACATGCATCAAGGTTTTATAAAAAAAATGTGATATGTGTTGGAAAAAAGTAGATAAACTTTATTATTTATTAATACAGTACTTTTTAATAATATTATTTAATTAGGGACTCCTAATATTTTGTAAAGTACCCCTTATTTTTAATTACTTGATGACATCTTTGTGGCATAGGCTCGAGCAAACGGTCAATTTTGAGTTGTGATATCTCCACCCAACCATTTTATAAAGCACTAAAGATATCTGCTAAATTTTTATACGATTTGTGCCGTATAGAGCGGTCAAGACTATCCCATAGATTCTCAATTTGGTTTAGGTCTGGAGATTGAGATGGCCAGGGTAGTAAGCGTATCTTTTCATCACTGAACCACTGACACACCAACTTGCATTTGTGTTTGGGGTCATTATTCTGTTGAAAATAGTGCTGTAGAGGCATTTTTCATCTTCATAGGGCACCATAATATTTGACATAATGTCCCTTTACACAAATCTATTCATTTTTCCATCTATGCGATGAAGTCCTGAAAAGCAGCCCCATACCATCCTCCACCATGCTTGACAGTTGGTCTTGTATACTTTGGGTTGAGTCGCTTGCCTATTGGACGACGCACATACTTAATTCCATCAATATTAAATATATTCAACTTTGAGTTATATCACTATAAATTACTTTTTTCCAGTCATTTATAGTGCAGTTCAAATGCTCTCTTGCAAATGCTAGTCGGGCTTTGCGATTATTTTTGTTTGAAAGAAGTGCCTTTTTGGCAGGTTCAATTCACCTTCAACCGGACGATATCTTATTGTGCGGGATGTTACAAAAATTCCCATACCTTCCTCAATTTTTGCCCTAATACGACCAGAAGACAAGAAAGGATCGTTTTTGGCGATATTTAAAATTGTGCGATCCAAACGTGGGGTAGTTTTTTTTGCCGTCCAGACTTCTTAATAGGCTGAAGATGACCCCCTTATTTTGTTGTTATAACTGATTGTTTTACACCATTATTATAGTCATTTATCACTCTTTCTTTTAAGTCTATTGATAAGGGACAACAGCGAGCCATATTAAGAAACTAATACTGAGCAAACAATTTCATTTTAATTCGATTTAAGGCCTGTTTAAAATATTTATTTTTAAAAGAAAAATAAGTTGCTTTACTTTTTTCCAGACAATAAAGTTATATGAATTATCAATTGAATTTGCAGATGCTTACAAAATTATTTATATACGATTTTCGGGTTTTACAAATAAAACGATGTCTAAACTTTAATAAAATATAAAAATTTATCGCAAATTTGCGTTTAAAAAGAATAAAGTATGATTATTTATTTTTGTATAAAAAGTACTGTAAATTACAATTTATTCCATACGTACCGCCGCGTCTGCTAAAAATTCTTGAACTTTCGGCGTAATTCTAATTATAATCATAAAAATACCGCCGGCCGTCGGATTTTTTGGTTTGAGTACATGATTCCGCCGGCGGTGATTTAGCCTCAGCCTTTTATAAACTTGTAGGGATAAAAAACAAACTCAACCTCTTCTAAATATATATTTTATACAATATCACAATGCTACAAATTACAAAACTACATAAAATAGATCATATATATTTAAAAATAACTTTTTATTTTAGATAATATTGGATATGAATAATTCTTGTGGTCATTTTCTTAAATATATTTTGTACAATTACTCTACGTATTAAATTATTATTATTTTTATAAAACTATTAATTTGTTTTTCTCATAAAGAAATTAAAATTAAGGTATAAACACAAAAGGGCTACTATCGTACTTAAGAAAATGAAATGCCTAAGCTACTTTATCTATAATCTATAATAATATTCACAACTTAATTAAAGGTTAATATTTGGTACCATTTAAATATACATTGCAAAAAATGTTTGAAATTCTAAAATACACGTTATAACTTGAAATAATGTCTCATATTTATTTCGGACATAGGCATTCAAACATTTTTTGATCAGTTTACTTAATAAAATTATTAAACATAAATGTAGTTTTTTTGTTTTGATAAATTGCACCACTACTCCTTAAATATTTAAGTGACACTTAAGTTTATGACAGATTATCTATTGAATTTCTGTCTGTCTTTAGGGAAAACTTAAACGTTAAGAGCCACTTCAACCAATCTGTCAATTTTTTAGTACTACTTAAAGTTTACAACTGACCCTAAGTGACACTTATTTTTTTAAGTGACAGATTTTCCATAGTATCCCCATATTCCTGTCAATATTTCAATTCAAGCGTAACTTAAATTTTAAGTGAAGGTTGTGCAATCGGCTTTAAATCTAATACAATAACTCATGTAAGTATTGAAATGATGTTTTTCATATTGGGAATTTTTAGATTCCGCTCGCCCTCTGGTGGCAAAATATGAACTTCCATATTCGGTACTTACGTTTTTGATTTAACGCATTGGTACATGTTTTTTGAGATTTACGGAAGCTTTAAATGATTAATCTATTTGTGTTTTGTTGAATACGTAGTTATAAGGTATAAGAATGCACTTTAAACACAATTTTTGACAATGACAAGTACCGAATATCCTCCATTTATAGCGCCATCTATACGTAGTTAAAATTCCCAACAGGTATAATTGAAAGCACACAAGTTTTTCAAGCGTAAATATTTTCAACAAAATATATAATATTATAATATATTATGTATTTTGTTAAGCGGATTAACAACAAAAATAAGACATAATGAACCAAAATTATAACTTAAATTCCAAAATTAATTAAGCTAACTAATTATCAAAATGTGAATAAAACTTAACCTTGATATTAATCTTTAAATAATTTTGAAAACCTTTATTTTTTTTTAAGTTTTAATGAATTGTATGTTTGAAGATTTTATAATGACCGGTATAAAAATTTACTACAAAATTTAAAAATCTAATTTCTACCAAAAGCAATGTTTTTCACTACTATAACAGATCTTATAGGTTATTTTAGGCACTTTACTTATAAAATATAACTAACTACAAGTTCATTTAATTTGAGGCTTTAACAATATGACGAACTTTCCATTCTCAGGCACAATTTCCACAGCAAACGTAGACTCATCTTTAAAGTACTTGATGACTTCACAGGTAAGATTCACATGAATGGACCGAGGCCCGAGTACAAAAATATCGCATACTTGTTCTTGGGGTATATTAAGTATTGAGCACAGCTTCGGAATAAACTCATTTTTGGTAGCCTCTGTCAAGAAGATGGCATCGAAGCTGTTGGTGTTTTCACGACAAATGTAGATTGTCAACCGTGGGAAAATCATCCTTAAAAATAATTAAAACGTAATTTTAGAACTTTTTTTAAAAATAATTGGTGTTATTTTTATAATAAAACTGGAATAATTTTTAACGCTTTTCTTCCCAAATTTTTAAAGTTTTTTGAATTTTCTTTGAAAACTCCTCTATACAATAATAAAGCAATTTTTTTTACTACCCAGAACCCACAACTTTATAAAAATTGTGTACTGGGATTCAGCTGAATGTGTTTAATTTTTTATCCATATACGCCAAAATCCTAGTACTCAATTTTTGAAATGGTAATATGATAATAATACTTAATACTTACTTTGAATGCAGGTTGTTGTATAAGCGAATTCCTTCAGCTTGGCCACACATTTGCATGAGATCTTCACGTGACATGAGTAACATGTCAGATCCGGAAAAGTTGGCAAAATTTTGGAGGAATTTTCCAAATCGATTTGCGTTTAACCAATTATTTATATATTGTGGGGTGGATGTTGGTGATAAAGGAGGCTGAGGGATGTCATTAACATTCAACTGAAAAAAATAAAATAAAAAAATATTAGTTTGAACTGAATTTTTGAGTTCTACGAAATAATGAAAAAAAAACAGAACTACAGGTTTGCTCAATAAATTATAGTATAACAAATAGGTAATTTTAAAAATTTGACTTACATTAATATCATCAGCTTGATATTTTTCATTTATTGATAACGAACTTGCTGGAGATGGCAGTGTCACGAAGTTTTTCTCATCATTGCACGTATTTGTGAAATTATTTTGCGAACAACTGAAAAAATAAAATAATTTATGAAATTACAAAAATGTACAAGAAATACCAAAATTATAAATAATTAAAAAACAATTTATATTTCGATACTTCAATAGGATTTTAATTAAGGATAAAAGATTTGAAGTCATTGACGATTAAAAGAAAATCGTGTATTTTTAAAACCTTTCAGATTGCAGCTCCTTTTTAATAGAGGAAATGAAGAAATAAGATAATAAAAATCGAAATATAAGAAGAAGGCAATTACAAAATATTCCAGGAATACAAAAGGCGTAGTAAAGGTGCCCACACACCAAAATTGTTACAATAAATATGTTGCTAGCAAAACATGTTAACGGGAAAAATGTTATTAATATTAATTTAGCCTAGCCTACAACGTTGTACCCTAAAGTTGTTTAATGTCTTTCCGTGCATTTTGATGTTATTAAAATTTCTTGATAACAATTTGTTATCCAAATGGTTTGATCCGGACCGATTTTAGAGCGATCGCAAAATTTGTTCTGCCAACAATTCTGACAACACAGTTATCAACAAGTTATTGAAAATCATAACAAATGCTACAACAAATGTTATTAGAGAAGTTAACATTTTTCTACATGGCCCAGAAGATATAATATTACTATCATTTTCAAGAAAACTGGACTGAACAGTAGTTTTTTTATTTTTTATCCAACATGGTAAAAATAAAACTCTTGCATAAGTAAAATGAAGATAATGATCGTTCATAATAATTTTAGGGACGCTTATCAAAGGTAAAGAAATTAAAAGAGTTATGTTTTTTCACTATTATGTTCAGTCAGTTCTAAATTTTTATTATTCCGTTTTTTCACAGTCCAGTTTCTTTACATTCGGATATTTAATGTTCTTCTACACCTTTTCCAATTGTATTTCAAAAAAGATCAATTCAATTTCAGAAATCATCAATTGTAATTCAGAAAAAATCAATTGTATTTCAGAAAGCATTAACTGCATTTCAGAATAATCAATTTAATTTCAGAAAGTATCAATTGAATTTCAGAATAGTCAATTCAATTTCAGAAATCAGCAATTGTAATTCAGAAAAGATTAATTGTATTTCAGAAAGCATCAATTGTATTTCAGAAAAATTAATTTAATTTTAGAAAAGACCTTTTGTAAAACATTGAGGAAGCCAAGAGTTTTTGGCAAATTATTTCAATTGGGATTAACATTGGTGAATAAGGACTTAAACCTTGTGTTACTGGTGTAATATTAAATTTCAAAAGCACATTTTTTATGAACTGTTTGTGCTGTTGCTGTTCATGTGCACAATCACCGCCAAAAACTTCCTCATTTTTTTATAATTGGTCCTTTCTGAAATTAAATTGATTTTCCGAAAAACAATAATTGATGCTATCTGAAATACAATTGACTATTCCGAAATACAATTGATGCTTTCTGAAATTGAATTCATTATTCTGGAATACAATTGATGCTTTCTGAAATAAAATTGACTATTCTGAAATTGAATTGATCTTTATTGAAATACAATTGACTATTCTGAAATCGAATTGAAATACAATTGGAAAAGATGTAGATCATATGCAGATTCATCATAGAACTATAATCAACATACGTGTGAATCAATTCAATTTTAGAAAAATTTCCTACTGTTTTAAAAATGTATTGTACATCAGAAATTTTTGGTACCACTTAGGAATAGTCATAGATTCAGAATCACTTCTTCGGATACTATTAGAGCAAATTAAAACGATTCAATATTAGAACATCGGTATTTTGGTTTATTTTGTCCAAATGTCGGGATTTTGACTTATTTAAACAAAATAAGCCAAAATACCGATATTCTAATATTTGAGTCAAGTACTAGAAATTTTGAACCTACTATGCTCCAGATTATACATATAATACCGGGTGGAAATGAAAACCGGGTCAGCTCTATAACTTTTTTATTTATGAATAGAAAAATTTGAAATTTGGCTATGTTCTATGGTTCAAAAAAACAAATTTTATGTGCATTTTTTATTTTCAAAATCACTTCCGGTTTCACCGGAAACACCATGAACTTTGTTTTTTTAAATGTAACATCCCATATTTTTATTCATGGCTTAAAATACTTTTAAAAAAGAAGTATTTTTGAGATATTAGTTTTTTTTTTTTGTAAAAATTTTTTTTTCAAAAAGAAAAAAGGTTTTCGAAGTCGGTGAAAAGTACCAAAACTAATTCTAAATAATTCAAATACCTAAATAAAATTTAAATAAATAATTTGAAAAAAAATTTAAGTGGTTTTTGAACTATTAATTTTTAAACTTAGTTAATGAAGATTTTATCAAATATCTCACTTTTTTTAAATGCAATGATGCCGGGTCATTCGACTTTTTAAAAAGAGGATTTTATAACGATTATTTTGGTACCCCATATGTAGGGGTATTATTTTGCATGTGCCTGTAAAATTATTTATTTCTTAAGTTGGAAAATACTAGCAATTAAGTATTTTTATTACAGGCACATGCAAAATAATACCCCTACATATGGGGTACCATGAATAAAAATATGGGATTTTACATTTAAAAAAACAAAGTTCATGGTGTTTCCGGTGAAACCGGAAGTGATTTCGAAAATAAAAAATGCACATAAAATTTGTTTTTTTGAACCATAGAACATAGCCAAATTTCAAATGTTTTTATTCATAAATAAAAAAGTAATCGAGGTGACCCGGTTTTCATTTCCACCCGGTATAACTATCATTTTTGAGAAAACTGGATTGAACAGTAGTTTTTTATCCAACATGCTAAATTTTATGTCGATAAAATAGTACTTTTACATAACCAAAACGACGATAATGATGATCGTTGATCATATTTTATCATAAGTAAATGAATTCAAAAAAGTTATGTTTTTTCATTGTTCCTTTCTGTCACAGTTCTGTTTCTTAAAATTCGGTACTTTCATATTCGGTTAGATCATGTGCTGATTTGTCATTGAATTGGGTCAATTCTTTTCAGAAAATATTCCGATCTTTTCAACAATTTACATCAGGAAGTATTGGTACCACTTTGGATTAATCATACACTCAGAATCACTTATTCAGATAAAATTAGAGCATTGGACTAAAAATTTTGAGTATACAATAATTGGTGCTCCTGATGCTACTATACTATTATTATTTTTAAGAAAACTTGAGTGGACAGTAATTTTTTATCCAATATGTTAAATAATCCTTTTATATAACCAAAACGAAGATAATGATGTTCGTTGATAATAATTTTACGGACTCTTATTATAGGTAAAAAAGTACAAAATAGATATTTTTTTTAATTGTTCTATTCTGTCTTAGTTTCGTTTTTTCGTTGTTCAATTTTTTTTCACAGTTCGTTTTCCGCATATTTTGTACTTTTATGTTCTGATAGATCATTTGCTGATTTGTGATGGAACCATCATCTTCAATTCAATTTTATAAAACTCTCCTATCCTTTCAAAAATTTACATCAGAAATTATTGATACCACTTAGAAATAGTCATAGGACTCAAAATTGGGAGTCTACTAATTGGTGGTCCAGATAATACAATAATAATATTATTTTTAAGAAAATTGGAGTGAACAATAGTTTTTTTTATCCTAGATGCTAAATTTTATTTGTATAAGATAAGCCTTTTACATAACTAAAACGAAGATAATGATAATTTTAGAGACTCTTATCATAGTTTTTTCATTGTTCCAGTATTTTTTATCCTGTGTAAAATAGGCCATTTACATAACCAAATTAAAGATAGTGATAATGGTATATACTAATTTTGGGAACACTTATAATCATAGGTAAAGAAATTCAAAATAAAATTATCTATTTTCATTCTTTTTCTTTAAATAAATAAAATTCAAAACTTCACCAAAACTTATGCGATATCTATTTAAAATGGTTTACACCAATTAAGAAAGAAATTATTCTTTATGATCGTCAAACGAATGTGCTCGAAAAACTGCGATTCTAGGACATTTTGGAATAGATCCAAATAGCTCTATTCGAAAAATTTCAAAGACACTACATATTTCACATGGCTCAGTGCAAAAAGTACTAAAAATAAACAAATGTCAGCCCTATAAGATGCATATAGTACATAAACTCAATGAACATGATTTCAATAGATGATTGAATCTTGTGAACGAATGATAAAAGTAATTGCACAAAATCCGATATTTGTTGGCAATTTCGTGATGAATGTACATTTTATTTCAACGGTTTTGTCAACATAGACTTCACACTTGGGATAATGAAAATCCTCATCTAACTACTGAAATTCACTCGCACTTTCCTCAAAACATCAATGTTTGGGTTGGAATTTTAAGATATGCTATTAAATCTCCTAAAATTAGGAGGTCAATATTTAGGGAAAAAATTTTAAATATAGAACGATATTTAGACATTTCTGGGAATACAGGGTGTTCCGTTCGTGGTTCACCAAACGGCAGGGTTAGAAACTAGAATAAATTTAATCTGTCTACCTTGTTTAGTTATGGAGCTATAGGTTTTAGAATTTTAGGTTACCAATTTTTGTCAAAAATCATAAAATCACAAAATCGCTATTACTTTTTAACCAATATACATAGATTTAAAATAAAATTATTACTAGAAAGTTGAAACCATCCTATGTCAATTGGTAACAACAGTAATACAGAAATGTTTGATATAATGTTGAATAAAAAATCGCAAAGAAGAAAAAAGATTTTTTTTCAGTTTTTGAATTTTTTTCCAAGATATGATCTATTAAGGTTTTATTTTCTTTTTAATTTTCTGAAAGTTCTTCATATTTACAATAAATCAGGGAAAACTTTTCCTTCTCTTACTATAGCCTATAGGCTAGTTTCTAACCTTCTGAAGTTACTCCTAGAAGAAGTATTCTGAGCACAGTCTGTTACCATCGGCAGGTGGACTGGTGTGAAACTATCATAAAATATGTGGCATTCCATCAGGTATCCCTTGTCCTTATAGCCTAATTGACAAACTATACACCCGTTGGCCCGTTTTACTAAGAGAGAGAAACGGTTTCAAAATTTTTCCCTGGTTTGTTGAGAATATGAACAAGTTTTAGAAAATTTAAAAAAACACTACCGTAATGGATCTTATTTAGTAGAAAATTTAAAAAAAGAGAGAAAAAATAAGTTTTTTTTTTAGTTTTTTCACTTTTTGATTTTTTTTCAACATTTTTACAATTGTTTTTATATTACTGTTATTACCTGTTGAAAGAGGATGGTTTTTGCTTTTTAATGATATTTTTTCTGATCCCTACACACATTGGTTTGCGATTTTGTAATTAATGATAAAAATCGGTAACCTACAATTCAAAAAGCATGTATTCAGC
The DNA here is from genome assembly GCA_963971135.1 of Stenus bimaculatus. Classification (NCBI taxonomy): domain Eukaryota; kingdom Metazoa; phylum Arthropoda; class Insecta; order Coleoptera; family Staphylinidae; genus Stenus; species Stenus bimaculatus. The sequence goes on along the minus strand of OZ020182.1, from coordinate 10,139,745 downwards.
GACCGTGATGAAAATTTTAGAGACGTCGTTAAAGTTAATCACGTCTTTAAGAAAATATTTCTTATGAAGAAATATTTTTTAATCACGTGATTAACGATAACGACGTCTCTAAATTTTTCATCACAGTCGCTGAATACACGCTTATAGCTCTAAAACTAAAAAGCTATACCCCTACTTTTTTGGTTCCTTGTCGATTAAATTTGATTTAGTATCCAATCCTGGCGTTTGGTGAACCATGAACAGAACACCCTGAGTAATTGATCCTATTATAACAAAAAATTTAGAAAATCAGCAAGATGAAGAAGAAAATTTATACTTTCATCAGGACGTAGCACCACCATATTATGTTTTACTAGTAAGGTGTTCTGGTAAAATGGCCGATTTGTAGGAAGATGGATCGGACGAAGAGATCCAATAGAATGGCCAGCACGATCCTTTGCCATTTGATTTGTTTTTTGGGGGGGCACTTAAAAACAATTGTATTCAAAACATCACCTGAAAGTATTTAGACATGCGACATAGGATAAATAATACTGGTTGTATTGACATATCTCGAGAAACATTTGCAAATGAAAATAAACTGTATTATAGTATCCAAAGGAATGGTGCACATTTTGAATATTTAATAAGTTATTTAGGATGGATCGATTTCAAAAGATCACCTTTTAGATTATATTAAAGAGGCAAAAAAATGAAACCATTGCAAGATTTTGTTAGTAAACATACTCATATTCAATTCAATTTCTTTATAATCTCCTTCTTTGAGAAGAATCGTGTAAAATAAAGTAATTAACACCGATTAAAAGTTATATCTTTCAAAACACGTTTCTATCATCAATTTATTTCATAATTTTACCGACGTTCCGACTCTAATTTTACTCTTAATCATGGTTAAAAAATTTAACACTTTGAGTGCCCAAATGTAAAAAAAATCGACTTTTCTGGCCACATACAATTTTTGGTTGTTTTGTATTCTGGGCACCCTCACGAAGCGAAAATCCGTATATTTTTGATAATTTTTATGAGAAGCCATTAAGTACCGAATGTGGGTTCACGGGGCCTTAAAAGTTTGAAATGTCTGAGAAGCCAAATAGCTTCACGGGGCTATAAGAAAAAAAAAGGTGAGAAGGCTTCTCGTGGCACTCAACGTGTTAATTATAATTAAACTTGGAATTTATAAAACTACAAAAACATATCAATAGGTACAAAGTATGTGATCATTTTTTCTTTTAATTAGAGCAGATAAAATAAATATATATGAACTTAAAACTAATGTAACACTAACAATTTTTATTTAGTCTTTAAAGAAGAAAAAATATTTTTATTTCTTTGGTATTTTACTTTAAGAAGATACACAAATGAATTTAGACTTTGTAATAAACTCACCTCATTATAATTACTTAATTGACTACGTTAATATACACAATCACTAAATTTTATACAACCGTTACAGCTCAAGGCCAGAGATTGAATATACTTGTTTGTTCTTTGTTCCAAACATAACAAAAGGTCCAAAATTCTTGAATTATCGTCGATAAAAATTGCGAATTTATTGAAACGAATGTAGGCAATTTTAAGTACCTCAAAAACATAAAACCAAATTTAACGGTCCTTCTAATTTACTGTGGTAGTGAGGTAATAAAAAAACTATAAACCATCGGAGTCCGTTTTAAAATTTACTGATTTTTATTGATAAAGATCTCTCCAATCAAACTTTTTTTCGTAATTTGCTTTGATGCTAAAATCTTGTAATTATCAAAATTGAAATATGCATGATTGTAAATCCGTTTTTTGATATACTGGGCCTTCTGCGCTATATACAGGGTGATTTTTATGTATGGAACCAAAGCGGTCATGCCCAAATGGCTGGTTAAAAAAATTAAATTTGGTGGGATTAAATGGAGCTTTGGTACAATTATTTTAAGATAATGAAAAACATTTGACACGGCAGTTATTTTAAATTTTTTAAATGGCAACGTATCTCATACAATACATCATTGGGAAGCTAATTTTTAGTACTTTACAACATTATTAAAATCATAAAAAATAAATATTGATAAAATGTTGTTATCCAACTTTAACTTTTTCAAAATTCAAAATTTCAAAATATAGCATTTTTTATTAATTTCCTTTCAAAATAAAAATATTTTAGCCTCCAAAAAAGGCTCAAACATTTTTTGACTACTAAATCCATTTACGTTTTATTTAAATAAAATATTATTTTATTTTAAAAAAAACATTAATCCCTTTTTTGGAAAATATTTGGTTGTTAATTACTATACCGGGTGGAAATGAAACAAGGGCCACCCCTGGCATTTCTTTAATTATGAAAATAAAAAATTAGAATTTTAGTATCTTATATGATCTAAGAAAACAAATTTTATGGATCGAATAAATCTTTCATTTTACTTCCGGTTTATCAGGAAATGGCACCCACTTTCTTATTTTAAATGTAACCCCCTGATTTTTTCTACGTAAAATCAAACATTGGTTAGTTTTAAATATGTTTATGACAAAAAAATTTTTTTTTTCAAAACTTTAAGAAAAAATGTTGAACTTTTTTTTGGTAAAAAATTTGAGTAAAACCTTCAAAAACTATTTTTAAATAATACAAATATGTAAAATAAATTGTAATTTATAAAATTTATTTCACCGTTCTTGAGATATTATTTTTTTTAATTTTCAAGAAGCGTTTTTTGGAAATATCTTTACTTTTTTAAATGGGATGATATAAGGGCCATCCCCTAATTAAATAGAGGCTTTTTTTCCGGTCACTGTGATATCCCATATGTATGTTTAAAAATAGTTTTTGTAGGTTTTACTCAATTTTTTTACCAAAAAAAAATTCAAATTTTTTTCTTAAAGTTTTGAAAAAAAATATTTTTTTGTTATAAACATACCTAAAATTAACCAATGTTTGATTTTGCGTAGAAAAAAAGAGAGGGGTTATATTTAAAATAAGAAAGTGGATGCCATTTCCTGATAAACCGGAAGTAAAATTAAAAATTTGTTCGATCCATAAGATTTGTTTTCTTAAATCATATAAGATACTAAAATTCTAATTTTTTATTTTCATAAATAAAGAAATGCCAGGGGTGGCCCTAGTTTCATTTCCACCCTGTATTGTAAAAACATATGTAGGTTAAAATTACTATTAATCAACACTTTTTAAATAGTGTGATAGTCCACGTATGTATGGAATTTTGTAAAACATCATAGAATCCTTATTTTGGAGTGGAGAAGATATTTTTGGATTCCGACTTACCGAGCAATTTTTGAAAATTGATTTTATGATACCCGTAATTTTTAATTTATTCCTTAACGTTTTTATGTTTAATTAATGCATGAAATTGTGGATCCAACAAAATTATTTTTTTTTGTAAAATTGAATGATAATGTTAATTTTTGGATTTATTGGATGATTTGACAAAAATGAAGCATCCTATTCGAATCAGCGGGTTTAGAATATAAATTGATTATAATTTTGGTATCATTTTTGTAGATATTTATTAATAGAAGGCCCAGAAAAGGTCAACTGCCTTGTTCTACCACTTCCACCGTAAATTTAATTCTTTATTGGTAGAGTTGAAAGTTTGCCTAATTCTTCTGAGGGAACTATCGTAAAGCAATTTATTATCCACGTGTATCAAAAAGATAGGGCTACCAAAAACTTGTTCATAGAATTGTCCATTGTGCATAAAATAGCTCGAATTGAAAATGTGTTCAACCAATTTTATTAATTTTTGTAAAACTGATAGAAAAAGTGTTGGATTTTTACTGAAAATATTTCCTTACATAACTAATTTATCTATAAACTAATTTAAATAACACGTACACTCTAATATTTTTAATGTTGTATGCCATATTTCTGTTTCTTCCATTAAAAAAATTGGTGATCTCCTGCAATTCCTGCAGGTTAATTTTAGTTGGTTGATACTTAAATTCGCTACTTCTGCGTATTCTTAGTCGTAATCTTCGTCCCACTGAAGATAAGGAGCGAAGTTGTGATCCAAATGTATGACAGAATTGAATTTCCAGGACGAAATTTAATTCGTTGATATTTATGGTTATCACAAAGAGGTACATTCTTGTGGTCCTCCTTACTGGACAAGCCTTCGTCATCTGGTATTAAATAAGTTATAAGTTACCCCATTAACATTTTAAAAAGTTTATATTTAATTACAAGGATAAATTGAAACTAAAGTAAAATATTATTTTATTATTTCCAGTTCTAACCGATGTTTTGGACTTACTTTGACCTTATTACTACCGTAAACTAAAATCAAGGCCAAACATCTGTCATTACATAAATATTGCAAATTTATTTTTTTACAAAACCAATGTAATTAGATATAAACCTTTTTCTAATTAAAATCTGGGATCTGTTTTTTTTGTATTAAAAATAGAAGGCACCTGTATAAATTGAAATTAAAACTTTGTAGAAAGGCTGGTAGAAATAAAAATAAATCACGCTTTTCTTGACTAAATCGAGTATGTTTAAAATACTGTTCTTCCTCAAACATTCCTATTATCTTCTTAAAGCACAGCCGGTATTCAAAACTAAAAGCTGCACTAATTTGGTAGCATCACTGCAATGGCACTTGGGATAAAACACAATTTTTGGCGAATCAAATTCAAACGCGCGGTACTACACGAAAGTACGAAACAAACCGCTTGCTGATACGACTTTGTTAAAAGGTTTAGTTATATTAACATTCACTTTATTAGTTGATAATGGTTATTATGCCGGTTTGAACCAGTTACATGCCAGGAAAGAGCGGTTTAATTCGGTACAGGGAGCGCAATATCGAGCAAACACGAATTGTTTTTATTTTGTTAGTGTGATTCTTGCATGTTTCAATTGCTTCTAGAGCTATTTTTAGATATTTTAATTTTTATTAATTAATAATTCTATGTAGAATTAATCGAATCGGAATTTTTCTTTGGAAAAACTTTCCACACTTTAATCTTTGCACTTTTACTTATCCATCAAAGTTATCTAATTTTGTAGCATGTACTTTTAATAGTTCATAGCAAATAATAAATAGGCGAGAAATACCTCTAAATACTTATTATGATATTAAATTTTGTATTATGTAATGATTATTAGAATAACAACATTTTTAAAACATAGCTCTCATAGCTTCATTTTTTAATGGATTGGGCAATAAGTAAGTTAAAAACCATGTAAATAATTGGTGTGAAAATATGTACACATCTTGTCCCTGAATATTTGGGGCATGTTTTTCCTAGCAATCATATTTATAAAAAACATTAAAAATTCTTCAGAGGAAACTCGGTAAATTCAAGAGGTCAAATTTGAAATTCGGTTTGATTTTTGCGTTTTTGGTCATAACTTTTTTTTTATTGAAGCTATTTAAAAATTTCTATTTTAGTATACTAAAATATTTTTTTATCTTTGTGGGATAAACTCAACAATTTTGAATTCGTAAAAATTGGGCGAAATAAATATAAACAAAATAATAAAAGTGATAACATATTTTTTCTAGTGCTACTTAGCAAAAAAAGCTTAAAACAAAATCATATCATTTGCTTTTTTGCTTTACGTGCTTCTATTATTATTTGTGGTTTTTTGAAAAAATGGTAAATTTTTTTTAACATTTTTCAGTTGTAATAAAATTCCAACAAAAATATAAAAAGCAAAAAAGGAAATAAAACATTTTTCTTTTAACCCCTTTATACTAAATACCATCATAAAAAAATATTTTATCACTTTTTGTTTTTTCTTTATACAGATGTGACTCACTTTTTTCCAGCAAAAATATTTTTTAGATAGTAAATGTCATTCTGAACAAAAATTTTCCTATGAACTATTATGTTTTTTCGACTCCTTAAAAAGTTACAGCAATTTTAAAACTGATAAATGTGGAATACCCTGTATAATATTTTTTCTTATTATCTATTTTTTTTTTTTAAATTAATTATTGTTTGGATTTTTTATTGGCTCAAAGGTATACAAAATCCAATGCATAGTTAATTTAAATTAAAAAAATTAAAATTAAATGAAATTTATACAGGGTGTCTCACAAAAATCATTAAAGGACCTTATCGTTTTCCTATGTGTTTTTGGGCAAACATGAAAAATAAGTTAAACCTACAAAAATTAACTAAAATACCTCCAATATTAATTATATTTCCAATTTCTTCAATAAATATGAATTATAAATACATTTGAGATTTTACATTATTTAAAAAAATATTTATTAACACGACAACAGCGGATTTTAAAATTCAAATTTTGACAAGTACTGTCAGATAAATTTTAATTACCTTTCATTTACGTTTAAATTTAAAGCAAATGACAGTTAAAACTAATAGGGTGTTTTCCTTGTGGAACCTATGTTAATAATCGAATACAATCGCCAAAAGGATTAACCTGATGGTAGATACAAATGACCTTTATTATAAGGCACTTTAGAACAAGGCTAACAAATTCGTACGCGCTTTACAAAGGTATCTGGCGACTGACTCACTGTGACTCACACCTCACGCTGGATTGAAATGTTTCCTACATTGGGTGTTATTGTCATGCGCACACATTGCTTGTGTTCGTACGTTTATTTATAAAAACAGCTAAAACCGGCGCGTACACATAAAAAGAAATGACGTACGCGCTCATGTAACATACTGGAATGAAACATTCTAGCAAAGGAGAAATAACTTGCCGAATGTCGTAAATAGTATCTTGCCTACTTGACAGGAGGTGCTTAGAAGTGCCAGAGAGTGTGTCCTACAAAAATGGAAGGAATTTACAAGCCCTTTGCCGCCACCGAGGTCCCTTATCGGTTCTACTTTTTACTAATAATTATTGTGCATTTAATTTGGACGTTTCGTTTGAGAGGTAATAATTTCATTGTTGCCTGATTGTGCAATAAAGTCTTACGATAACCTGTAAAAGATATTTTATTTTTAATTGACGCCGTAATATTACAAATCTTATTACAACTATTAAAACTATAGCCATTGAATTTACAGTAAAAGTTTCAGAGCTCCAGGGAACTGGAAAAGTCATTTTTTATCAAATATTTTAAAAATTGCAAAAAAACGACAACTGTGTAAAAATTGTTTAATTGTAAAAAATATATTCTTAAATTATAAGTTTATTTGAATAAAATAAATACTTAAAAATTAATTTCTAATCAAGTCATAACAAATATGTACTTAATTGTATAATTTTTATACTATTAAAGTCAATAAATCATAGTAAATAAATGGCATAGGCAACCAAACTACTTTGTTTGTTAGAAACACCGAGGAAAACACCAGCATCGTTGTCTAATTGTGCAAAAATTAATTAATTTCAATTGCGTTTTTTGGCGAAAGCGGTCTCCTAAAGAGCTAAATATTTTACACTATTGTATATTTATTTCTTATTTATATGTGGCATAAGTTTCATTCTTGTACAAAATGCTCCCAAAACCCGATAAGGTCCTTTATGAAATTTTATAATTACTGTAACTTTTTAAGGAGTCGAAAAAACAAAATAGTTCATAGGAAAATTTTTGTTCAGAATGACATTTACTATCTAAAAAAATTTGCTGGAAAAAAAGTGAGATACCCTGTATTTAATTCAGTTAATTTTTTCGAAGAACTTCCTTAAAATTGTTGATTTTATTAAACAAAGGCATAAAATGATAATCACAGTCACGTGACTTTTTAGTAAACTAAAAAAAAAAAATTTTTAAAAAGCCTTGCTAGCAAAAAAGTTATGCCTAAAAGAGTAACTATCAACTGCTTAGATTTACTTAAAAATCTTTAATTTTGTGATTATTGTTAGAAAGTATAAAAATCGGTTTTAAATTTCCGTGGAAATTTATGATTATGAAGTAGTGAGAGTTATAATTTATTCTTTTAACGCCAGAATATTTTTTACTTGAAAAAAATGGTGTATTAGTAGTCATTATTACTTCAAAGTAGTTTGTTATTTTACGCTTCTGGGATTTCGGTACTTGATTTATTGAAAAAATTAGAAATTTTAATTCTTTATTTCTGCTGATTTATACTATTCTACACTATAAAACCCTAGTCTTACGAATTTAAAATCTTCAAAAATTCGGTTATGCAAAACTACACTTCTGGAATTTTAAGTTTTTTGATTTTGGAATTTTATAGTTCTGCGAATTTAGTGCCTTTCTAAGTTCATAAGTCAGATTTTTGGCAGCTAATGGATATTTTCTTCTATTATAAATAAAAGGAAATACTGAAGGTAGTCTTGGTGCGCAGCAAACGAGGAGTAACATTCAAGTTGACTTTTGAAAAGATTGACGACATCAGAGCTATTCCTTCGAGTTTTGAGGACGTGTAACTTGAGGACATTTTCTAGCAGCCCAAAAACAATATCTTCTTGGCGAATACCCATTAAAGCCAATAAATCTCAGAAATTTGTACTAATAGGACCCCATTTGTTACCATAGAACTTGTAAGAAGGAACGAACCAAAACAAGGTACAGATTCTTTAGAGCAGCAATATCACTAAAGTTGAGTTCCTAATGACGAATCCAAGTATCCTCATTGATTGGTTGTATATGAATTCAATATGCAATTGAAAGGAGAAATTATACTATAGAATTTTGAATTTCCCTTGAAGTAACTCACATGTATGCACTAATCAACATTGAAGACAACTTTATTATTATTGCACCAATACCCGAATGAATGGATGTCAGACTGCAGAAGTTCCATATCGGAGTGACACATGGCTATACGGTAAAATTTTGAATCGTCAGCAAAAAGCAAGTGTTTAAAAATGAGAAATTTAAGGGGGAATAGTTGATGAAGACGCGGACCGAGGATTATTGATGACTTAAAGTTTCCAATTTTGACAAATTGTTTCCGAATTTGAAGGTATGAGGTAAGCTATGCTAAAAGAGAACCACGACTTAATTTAGAAGCATAAAGTGGTCGATTTTATCAAAGGTCTTTAATAAATATGGCATCTACTTTGTATCCCTTCTCCAATGCGGTTATAAGAAATTTCTCAAAAGTAAGCAGGTTGTGAATGTGGAGCGTTTGCTCCGGAATCCGTGTTGCTCATCAACAAGATAACTGCTGAGAAAAATTGACAAGAAGTCTGTGACAATGAATTTAAGATATTCGCAAGCGAGGTCATAATCGATATTGGAATTAGAAAACTGCTCTCTTGTCACCTTTTTTATGCACAGGAGTAATGTGTAATGTGTTCTTAAACAAGAACCACAGAAGCCTACATAAAGAAAATAAGCAATGACCAAGCAACAAAGGAGGGAGACCATCCAGACTGGGGCCCTACTAATATCTAAAGAATTAAGTTTAGACAGTTCAATGGTTATATCATTATTCAAGAAATGAATATAAATATGGCCATTTAAAGAAATTGAAGATTTTGTATTTTGTACCAATATCAGCTAAGCAAACGCTTATAAATTTAGGAGAAGTGAGAGTAGAATAACTCAGCGATACCCAAACCATCGTTAGCAAAGGAGTTTGTAAGATTCATACATTTTGGTAAACCAAACTAGGATCTCTTGCAACTAACAAAATTTTGGATATCCTCAACATGTCTTTTATTGGTTTACTGAATCTATTATAAGCCTATTATAATTCAATGTTTTGGGCATTAACAAATATTTTTTTTATAATATTGGGTTTCTGTTTAGTCTATTGAGATCCTTCATACTTCAAAGCATCTCGAATTGTATACAGGGTCTCAGACCACCCGTCCATCCCTTTTATTTTGAGAACGCCTTGTCGTACAAGGCTGAAATAAAAAAAAATATTACCAAAGCAAACCCGAAGAATCCATTAGTGCACTTATTTTTTTCCGGAACAATCCGGAAGTACCCAGAACCGGAAGTAACTTTCGATTTTTAAATGGCAACATAGGTCAAGTATGGTATCGTTTGAAAGGTCGTTTAAAAAGAAACAACTTTTATTAAAATATTTTTGTAATATCTTGCATAATTAACAAATTAAACGAAAAAAAATATGCAAACAAGTGACCATTGGTCTCTTAAATTATGGAAAAATTAAATCGTTACCATCATCCGCAAATGGGCAAGAGAGAGATTTTTTTAAGTTGAAACTCTTTTTTGCGTTTATCGCTTTATTCGTTAAAAATAATCAACTTTTTTTTATTTTCTGAATTAAGGTAAATACATAACCTAAAAAAGGTGATTATTTTTAACAAGCGAAGCAAAAAATACATGTTTCCATTTAAAAAATCATAATTGCCTCTACCCTTATCCATTGAGGATGATGGTAGTGTTTTAATTTTTCCATAATTTAAGAAACCATTTGTCACTTGTTTGCTTTTGTTTTTCGTTTAATTTGTTAATTATGAAAGATATTAAAAAAATATTTTAATAAAAGTTGTTTCTTTTTAAAAGACCTTTCAAACGATACCATACTCGACCTATGTTGCCATTTAAAAATCGAAAGTTACTTCCGGTTCCGGGTACTTCCGGATTATTCCTGAAAAAAATAAGTGCACTAATAGATTCTTCGGATTTGCTTTGGTAATATTTTTTTTATTTCAGCCATGTACGACAAGGCGTTCTCAAAATAAAAGGGGTGGACGGGTGGTCTGAGACACCCTGTATATTATATTTAATAATATTACTATTGAATTCTAAAATTTTAGGGATTTCTTAAAAACCACAATTCTCTAAGGCGGCGTTTACACGGTCAATATTATTGAAGCAATTTTATTGTGATGCCCTTTACACGCTCAATAATTTTCCAGCAATATATTGCGATATAGCGTTCACACGGTCAATAATATTGACACCGCTTCAATATCACTAAAGAGCTTCAATAAAAATCAAATCGTTTTAATTTTCGTCAATATTATTGACGTCAATATTATTGCTTCAATATAGCGTTTACACGGTCAATATATTGAAGAAACTCGATATTGCGTCAATAATATTGACGGTGTAAACACCATAAAGAGCGTTATGTCAATTTTGTCTTATAAGACGGCGTTTACACGGTCAATATTATTGACGCAATATTATTGAAGCAATAACATTGACGCAATATTAGTGAGAGACTCTTTGCACACTCAATAATTTTGTTCAATATAATGTCAGTTACGATCTTGCTTTCACCAACAAGGGACCCCAGGTTCCAGCAATATATTGCGATATAGCGTTCACACGGTTAATAATATTGACACCGCTTCAATATAGTGCAAAAGCGTCAATATATCGAAAGAGCTTCAATAAAAATCAAATCTTTTTAATTTTCGTCACTATTATTGACGTCAATATTATTGCTTCAATATAGCGTTTACACTACAATAATATTGACCATGTAAACGGCACCTAATTTATGGATCTTATATGTACTGAAACATTATGTTTCTGAAATTTTTGTGTTCTGTAAAATGTTTGATATTGCGATACTACGTTTAGGTAAGTTTCCGGTTTGGAAATCTATGATTCTATATTCTAATTTTCGCAAATTGTCGCAAATTCTATCAATTCATATGTCAGCGAAAAGTTAGATCCTCTAGATGTAAGTACTATAAACCTTCGATTCTTCAAATTTGCGGTTTTATGAGAAGGTTCAAGATTTCTAAGACTAAACTCAAGTTCTATAAAATGATGAGATTACTAGTTTTTTATTAAGTATTGCGGTTGAATCAAAATACATTTCTAGAACTTTAAGTGCTTCGTGTATATATTTACTGGTATTATATTCTATAAATCCATATTTTGTGCGTTTAAAAAACTGAATTAACGATTCTACGGATTTAATACTAAAACAGTAGACGGAGGATGTGGGATTTTAGATCCATATTTTCTAGTTTGTAAACTTACCCAACTAAAATCTTGGTGATTTGTCTTCATTCTGCAAAATTATGATTTTTTGTTCTGCTAAATCTGCACTATAGGTTTGTAATTTTACGTTATATAAATTTAAGTGGTTCATTGATTTTTTATTTTACATTACAATTCTATAATACAAACTGATTTAAACATTAGAATTTCCAGTTTGACTAAATTCTGCTTTAGAAGTTTAGAAGATCCCACAGAACTACTTTAATTAGCAATTAAGGCCTATTTATGCAGACAGATTTAAGAACTACAGTTTAAAGATTACTTGACCTTTAAAACTTAAGTTTTTAGATTTAAGAATTATGCAGTATTTATGTATCCAATATAAAGACCTAATAAACAAACAACACACATGTTTTTCATTAATTTTTAAATTTGATAACTTATAGTTCTCATTTTATCAGTATTAAGACATTATAATTTTAAATTGAATTAAAAATTGAGAAATGTGGTTTTATTGGAGATAACCAACTCTTGGGACTTTAATATCCATATGTACAGGTTCCACTTAAACTTCAAGTAGCATTAAACTAAAAAAATTAACAGAAATACAATAGAAAATCTGTCAATTGGCAATTTTTAGTTTAAGTGTTGTTTGAAGCTTAACTATACCAATTTAGGATTCTGCAATTTTCCAGCTACCCAGATTTCAGTGGCGGATTATCGCACAGGCGCATGAGGCGCGCGCCTGTGGCCTCCTAATTGAACCGACCTCAAAAAAATTGAAAAAAATTATGTAGTCACATTTTTTTACCGGTCATGGTCGTTTTTGAAAACTTCTATTCAAATAAACCATAAACCTAACAAACTAATTATACAAAGGAGTTTTTCTTTCCAGTTCCAGACAAGTTGACTTTATAAAAGATTCTCTTTCTGAAATTTCTGAGACCCACCTTCTAAAATTTTGTCGGTTCGAACGAACCAGTTATACATATAGAGGGTGTCCCAAAAAGAAGTGCTCAGAAGAAAATCCTAGACAATAGACGAGGTTTCATCAACAAGAAAACTAATAGGCAGGACCACCTTTTTTGATGGGTCATTGAATTTTGTTCCTACAAAAAATGTTGTTAATTCGAAATTTTGTTGTAGTTCATAAACTATTTGATCATTTTAAAAGAAATAAGTTGAAAAGTCAAACTAATCAATGCCACCTTGGCTTGAAGTTAAAAAATATCATCAGAAGAATGTTTTGATCGAAAAAAAATTCTTCTTTCAAAAAATTAACGAGATTTCACCTTTTTCTTGATATTTTCACATTAAACTCTGTCAATTAAGATTTTCTTCTGAACACTTCTTTTTGGAACACCCTGTATAATTTACTTTCTTCTTTAATTTTAACTTTTGGTTATATTTTACAGTTCATCTAATTCCATGAAATTTTTTGAAAAAGAGAAAAACGAGATGTTTTTCCAAAGTATCTGGAAATGCTTGACCTGCCATTTTTTTAAAATTTCACCTATGGCGCTATATTCAAATTTTGCACTTCTAAGTTTTCCTTAAACTAACCCCTGAAACGTCGGAAACTGATGTCAACTAAAAAGGTCATCTTATTTTATTTCAAAAAAATAGCGGCCTCAAAATCAGGTTGCGCCTCAGGCCTCCAAATGGCTTAATCCGCCACTGCCAGATTTATTGTTTATCAAAACTTTGGTTCAACGAATAAATCTACGTTCTTTATTTTTCGTTTTGCGGTTTGTGGTTCCTCTATTCATTAATTTTAACCTTTTACGATATTGCCGTTTTGACAATTTACTACATTACTAAAAAAGCTTAAAATTTACCAGTTATTGATTTTTATTTTTTGAATTTTGCAGTTTTACTGTTCTCTGGATTTTCGGCTAATTTTCGGAAAATTTTAATTGTGAAAATTCTATGGTTAAGAGTTTTGAACAATTGCAACAATTGAAATTATTGGATCTTATATTTAGGCTGAGTTGTAATAGTAAGAATAACAATAGAGTTCTATTGTACACGGTCTTCAAAGGTCACCGATACTGTTGCCATTGCATGGTAGGAAACCTAAGTTTCCCACAGTTGGCTACACTGAAATAAATACGTTGTGTTCCGGTAGAAAAAACAATCGTGAATATTTTAACTGCATCAATTTTAGTTTTGAAAAAAAAACTTATTTTTATAAAATTTGTAACAAAATATCCGAATAAAAACTGCTGAGAGACGCTTTGGTTAAAGTGATAGATCAGATTTAAATTTGAATGAAAATTAACAGGTAAACCAACTTAACAAGCCTAAAAACACTACAGAGTATGTTTGGTTGCATAGTTGCGGTATCAATCTTATTTGAATTCACTGTATTAGAAGGCCATTTTAGACGGGCATATTTTTTGCACATTCCACAGTTGCATCTGAGTCGATTTGGGAACAAAATGTTGATACCAAAAAATATGCTCGTCTAAAATGGCCTTTATTACATACTAGAAAATAATATATGCATTACAAAGTCTAAAATTTGGAGACATTTCTGAAAAATACATAGAATTCCACTTTCTTTGATTGTGCCATTTTGGATTAACACAGGTCCAAGTTTTAAGTTATAAAATTTTTTACGATTTTCCGTACTACTTATTTATTTACGTTTTTATAATTATATTGTTCATGAGTATTCTGGAATATGGAAACCTCCGATTGTAAGGAATCGCACATTTTTCAAACTTGGGATTTTATAACTAGAATTTAATTTTTTTATAAAACTATTTCTTATTTCTTTGATCACAAAATTTTCCAAAGGCTTGATTTTGCCACTTTTTGAGAAATAATTGTATTCATTTTATCGAAAAAAAAAATAGGATCAATTTCTTTGACTTTCTGATTACAATATGTGGTCTTAAAACAAAAATAATCATTGTTGATTATAACAACCCAATTTTATATCTATATTTTATGAAGAATACTGTGGGAATATCAAGTTTATAGAAGGGGAAGCAAAATGAAAATATAAATATTTGAAATCTACATAATTAACTTTATAGATTCCAAAAAAATCAAATATCTGTTACCTGTCTGGTGAAAATGGTGCGGTTAGCGGAGAAGATCCAAGCAAAATTTCATTTGGTATCTGGAAATAAACCTTATTAATCAAGATGACCAAAAACTATATGTGTTTAACTTACATCATTGAGGACTGTACACTCATAACTTGGTTGATATTTCTCCTGTTCGGTTATTGGGCGCTTCAATATCTTCTCGCGATCTTGCTTATGCTTCCTATCAGCTCCTTTTAACTTAAACACCTTTATTTGGCAAGCAGCGGCGTGCAATCTTTTAGGTGAATCAAAAGCATCTCCATCTTGGTAAGTCTCCACTTGAATTCGAAAAGGAACACCTTTTTCACCACCATGCTTCTTGGGAGTAAACTCAGTACTGATACAGTTCACCTAAAAAACATAGAAAAAAAACGTTACCTTTCCTACAAAATGATTAATCCATATGATTTACCTTTATATAGGCTCCAACTTCTTTTGTAGGATCCCAACAAAATTGTACGGTATTCGAAGCATTAGTAGGTTGTATAACATTGAAAAGCCCATAAGATAAAGGAACATCAATTTCTAAAATTCTATCCCCAGGACGTGATTGTTGCCAAGAACTAATTTGTTCTTTTTCCATATACTGCAGTCTTCTTTCGTGGAAGCAAATACGTATAATCGACTACAAAAAAGATCCATTATTATAACTACGGAAACTTATTTGTAAAATTATACATACCTTTAATAATTTTCCCCTATACATTGATAAATCACCAAGCTTTTTTAATTTAATTTCGTAACTTTGCCCTTGATTAAGATATGTTAGAGTATCTTCATTGGTTTTTGTGGCTATGCTAGTTGCAGCAGCAAGGACATATTGAAATCTGCAGTCTTCTGTGAAGTTACTTCCTACACCATAACCATCTTGTGAGTTCAATAAATTCCCTAATTCAAAAATATGTGAAACATTCACGTAAAATTATTACTAAAATGTATTACCTTCTATATTATTGTATGATTGAGATAGTAGTTGGTGTAGCGTGGTATTAAGATTTTGACTTTCAGATTGGTTTTGATTATTTTGAACTGGACTTTGTTGATTTGGTCGAAATTCGTTATTCGTAGGCGATAGGGCTTCTTGTTTAAATACAGTCATGCTGGATAAAGATAAGATTGCTTCCCTAGGAATTAAAAATAATGTAAAAAAAACATGATTTTTAGATTTAAATTTATATTACCCCATGTTGAAGGAATTGTTCGAATGGTCGCCTCCCAATCCATTAAGGGAACCTTCAATATCTGCATTCAAGTCAGCTATATCATCCACCTGCCATTGGGGCATTTTTTCACTTGCTAAAAATAAGAAAAAAATATTAATACAATTTTTTACGTAAATTTTTGAGTTCATGGATGAGTAAAAATTTCTAAACATACATCCTATAATATGTAATAATATTGAAGAAAAAATATAAGTATTTTAAGAATTTTATTTTAAATTACTAAATATGTAGGTAGTTTTATTTTAGAAAACGGAAATTAGATATTAATAAAAAATAGTACTCCAGCAAAAAATTAATTAACATTTTAAAGAGAACTACAAGAATTTTTATAACATGTTTTTTTATTCACGAATTTTTATATATTTAAATAATTACATCATTGATACTGACCTTAACAAAAGGTGCTAATTGTAACGCGGTTATATAAATTTTGTAACCGACTTTTGTAACAAGTGCAGTAGATAAATGTAAGTATGTTCACGTTAAATTTTTGTTTGAGTATACTTTAATGGTTTAAAAGTGGCAATTAAAATATAAAATGAGGCTAGACACGTCACCGAGTTATATTAAATTAAACAGGCTTAAGATACAAGATAAATAATTGTTTGTAAATTAATTTAACGAATAACAACAACAGTTTAAGATAAATATGAGCGTTAAAAAAGCTTATTTAAACAATCTAAAAATTCAAACGAATAATTAATCAATTAAGAAACATAGTTTTATAAATCTGTTTAATCGAACTAAAAAGACAATTGGTTAATATTTTCTTTAAATTTAACAAAAAAATACTGTGAAAATATATTTTTTTTAATTTTGTGGAAATTCCAAAACACGAAGTTTTCATTAGTTTGCTCCGTAATAATGGATTTGATGAACCTTATACAGGGTGAGCTAAAATGCTTGTAGTTTGATATGTAGGCAACCAATTGCGCAGATTGGTACAACTAGAAATTTAAAAAGAAAATCCCTTACTAATCCAATGGCGTAGTAAATATTGTTTTCCAAAATGAATACATTAATCATAACAAACCAAAATTCTAAACAAATACACAAATTTTTGCAAAGCAGTCTTGATAAAAACTGAATACAAAAATCGGAAGTATTGACACAACCACTCTGATTTTGATTAGTCTTAGTTACTTTGTTTTTGTGTTACATGAAGTAGAAGCGAACCAAATTCCCTAGATTTTAGGCGGGAAATTTGAATTTACCACAATCATTTTAGCTCACCCTGTAAAACCAAACGAAGTTTTGAAGCAAATTCACTTAAAATTTACGTAAATTCCAGTACTTTCTTACAAAATACGTGGAAATAAGAATTAAAATTAAGTAAAATAATGCATTTTTTACATCAAAAATTGTAAGAAAATTTCCCCAAATATAGCTTAAAATCAAAATAGCCCAAAGCTTATTTCAAGTTCAAGAAAAATCCTCATTACATAATATAAAAAATCCTTTTCAATTCAAATTTGTAAGTACTAAAAAATCAGTGGCGTACCTATGGCCCCGCAAATATCGCGGCCCGGGGGGTGTTGATATTTCGGGGCCCAAGCCGACCAATTTGCGATTTTCACATACAAAAGGGCCCATTTTTTACTTATCGCGGGGTGGGGCGAAATTTGACGCTACGCCACTGTACAAATTCATCAGAAATTCGCTAGAAATATGTTAAGAACATGCAAATAACTAAAAATTTAATAAATTGCTTGCAGTTGATGCCAAAAATTTCAAAATTCTCTAAAAATACACCCAAAACCAGCCTTTAATATAAAAATTCTTCAAAATTAATAAAAATTCAATTTAACTTTATGCAAGTTCTTGCATTTTGGTAATAAAATCCAGTGGTGCGTTATGCCTTTATGAATTTTGAGGCCCCAAAATATTGATATTTTTAGGAAGGATTTTGAAATTACTGTCGAATTAAGTTATAACGAGCACCGTGAATTTTGCGTTAATCGTTATAACCGTGAAAAGATTTTTCCCTGCTAATATTCTAATTCGAAATATACAGGGTGTTTCAAACCAAGAGTCGGTAACTCTGGAATCTAATTTTAAAAGAAAAACAAGAATATGTACATATACTTGTTAAAAAACTCCATTTTCGAAGTACAGGATGTTTACGGATTATTTTTAATTTTTTTGATATATACTTTATACATTTTTTTTGCTTATTAATCCAGAATTATACTCATGATTGATCAACAGAAAACGGGGCTTCGTGCCAGAAACCAAGGAAGAGCGCATTAAAAAGAAGAAGAAGGTATTTTGCTTAAATTTTGGCAGCAGTACTTAGATAAAATATGAATATTCAAAACAAATTTCAACATTAACCTGCTAACTTAGCCTAATATCGAGAAATCACTCAGGTATACTAATTAATATTTTCGAATCCCATTTTATTATTGGAAAAGCCCATTAAAAGGAAATTAATGAAATTCTCCGAAAAACTATTTACTCCGTATATCCGTGAAAAGGGTCATAATAAACATGAATTTTTAAATCAAAATTCATTGGAACCATAACATGTATCCGGATTTGCTCTTTATATCCGTGAAATCGTTATATACGTGCTCGTTATAACCAAGTTCAATTAAAAAAATTGAGTAAAACAATGTTATTTTTTTTAAATTTATTTGGAGGCCCCTCCCTTGTTTGAGGCCTTACCCAATTGCCTATTTTGCCTATATGGTAACGCGCCATTATATAAAAATTCATTTGATAACAAAACAAATTCAAATGTATCTACGGCTAATCATGAAGAAATTTAAGAAAATTGAAATTTAAAATCAAAAGAATGCCTCCAGTTTTATGCTAAGAATTTAATAATATTTTTTAAATTTTAATTCATGTAACATTATGTTTCAAATACTATTTTATTTAAAATTTACTGGGAATTTAACATAAATAAAAAAAAAATCCTAACTTATGTGCTTATCACGAAATTCGCTCAAAATTGACTGAAAACACTACAATTTTGAGAAAACTCTTTCATTTGTGTGTCAAACTTCTATGAAAATTCTCCCAAAATTAGCTTACAATAAAAATTGCTGAAGACTCATTTAAAATTTAATAAAATTCCTGTTTTTTTTTTATTAACTACGTGAATAAAAATACCATAAAAATATATATATATATATATAAACATTCATCAAAGATTCACTCAAAATTGGATAAAAACATACAAATAACAAAAATAACTAAAAATTATACAGGGTATCCAAAAATGACGGATAAGGTCTCCAGTACGTTGTTGGGGAAAATTTAGGGATCCCTACGGACATTGTTAAAAAATCCTCTTGACCAATTAACCGAAATATGAAGGGTCAAAGTTTCGAATTTGAGTTTTTTATTTTTTTGAATTTTGAAAGTTTTCATGTAAAGTTGAACTTCTTTATTTATTTTTTTAAATTTAAAATTATAACATGTGAAACCTAACTTTTCATGACAACTAGAGGTATTTCAAAATTCATAAAAATAAAAAAAATTAATTTGAAATTTTGAAACTTCATAGCTCGATCAATTGAGCAAGAGGATTTTTTAAGTATTTTTTTGGGGATCCCTGATCCCAACGTACTGGAAACCTTATCCGCCATTTTTTGGACACCCGGCATACAGTGTCCCAGACCACCCGTATTTTGAGAACCCTTTGTCACACAATGATGATTTTTGCCACCAGGCAATTGCCCGGTGGGCCGGCGGTCCTCTTTTCCTTTTTACGGAAAGTTGCGAGCCGTTTGCGGCCCGTGAAGAGTTTTCCACCGGCCCCTAAAAGCGATCCGGTTCGCGAGGGTCAGAACTTTTAATATTATTTTTGTTGTCATAGGGCGACCTATGCTAATTCCAGATTCAAGCTTTTACCAGTTAAAATCTCAATAAAAAAATAAAAAATAAAATTTCAGCACGTTACACTGTTGTGCTTGTTTTGCGATTTTCCGTTAATTCCAGTGCTAGTGCCTGGAGCTACATATTTTAAAGAAAAACCAACACTATTTTGATGTATTTGTGTACAGCCTTTTCAAAATAAAAGTGGAAAATTCGTGAATAAATAGAAAATATCCAAAAAAAATTCAAAATTTTGTTGTTTGTTGCTACAACATGATATTTTTGAACAAGCGTCGGATAATCTAGGAATGTATTTTTGGACCAATTTTAAGACAAACTGTAAGAATAGTTTTTTCCGCTAAAACGCTCTATTTCGGAAAAGCAGGGCATTGAAATTTACTAATTTTTTTTTTAATTTTTTAACATAAAATTGAGACGTTTCGCAAATTTTCAAAAAAAGTTAGGGTGAAATTTAGAAACACCCTGTATACTAATGCTAATTAGTAATTTAACCTTAGCTTATGAATATCTACAGGGCCGAACATTTTTAAGGCTGAGGCAAAACTTAAAGTGGCGCCATTAAAATCTCAAATTAAAAAAAAAATAATTTTATAAAAAATTCTTATTATCCATTACAGGTACCATTTGGTTGTGTTTTTTCCCCAAACTTTTAATTTTAAATAAACACCATTGTTTATAATACTCTTCTTCCTCCCAAAATTTTATCTTGTTTAGGGGCCCTCAAATTTCGGAAAAATATTAGCAACTGTTCAAGAACTTTTAGCTTTTTAAGTTTATTTGATGTACAAAAACTATTATTGTATAATAAACGGTTTTTGTAAGTAAGTTTAAAAATAAATTATTGAAAAAAAAAACTACTTTCGAATTGGGACCACCAAATTTTCTGGCCCTGGTTAAGTGTCTACTTTGCCCTTTACCTATTGGGAAACGCAGCCCTGGCATTTCCTAATTATTGAATATTGTATTAAATTCAAATAAAAAATAGATACTGTTTTTTTTTGCCTAATTTTTTGATTTTTTGATTAGTTTTTGCCCGCGCCGGTTTTAAACTTGTATCCGGCCATGTTTGCCACCAAAGTGAACCTAAAGAATCTTTGGGTGTAATTCGTAAATTCCAAAAAAACCGGAAGTATCCGAAACCAGAAGTAACTTTGATATTAAAATAATTAAAAAAATCTTGTTATGTGCTTAAAACTTAAAATTCGCCCCAATTCAACTGCAAATATCTTTAATTATTGTGCATTGAAGAAATTCTATGAAAATTCTGCCAAAATCAGCTTAAAATTAAAATTCAAGAAATTTCTTTTTAATTTAGCATTTACCACTAAGAACGTGAAAATTGCGTGAAAATCCTTTTAAATTCATAAAAAATTATGAATAAAAATGCGAATAGAGTCAATAGTTATTCAATCCAATCCGGATCGAGTTTCATGACATAAACGTAGTCTATATCATAAAAATATGAAAATGAATTAAATATTTCACTTAAAGTTAGTTATTTGCATGTTTTTATAAACATGCAAATAATAACTAAAAATTACACAGGATGAGTATAAAGTAACGCATAAAAATCATAACTACCTTATTTTTTGGAATTTTCAAAAACAGTAAAATATGTGTCGCATTGTTCTCAAAAAACTTTATTTTGAACTCAAGAAAGAACATTTTTCGGTTGGCGTGACGTCACTACGACGTCATCAATTATTTGTTAATGAATTGATATGGTTTTTATAACATAAAAGAATACCTTATTAAGAGTGTTTTGCAACGGTACCAAAAACTTGATACTAGTGCCATCTAGATGTCATTAAAAAAATATAAAATTTCACCTTAAAGGATAGTTTTAAGTAATAAAATTCAGAACCACCTTATTTTTTGGAATTTTAAGAAATAAGACTCATCGCACAGTTTTTGAAAAACTTTATTTTGAACTTAAAAAAATTTCTCGGTTGACATGACGTCACTACGACGTCATCAATTTTTTTAAATAGAATGATATTGTTTTTATATCATATGACAATAACTTATTGAGAGTGTTTTACAACGGTACCACAAACTTTATACTAGCGCCATCTAGATGTCATTAAAAATTTATTAAATTTCACCCTAAAGTATGGTTTAAAGTTTAAAGTAACGGCATGTCAACCGATTAATTTTTGTTGTTGATTTCTTAATAAAGTTTTTCAAAAAAAATACGACACGTCTTTTGCGGTTTTTGAAAATTCTCCAAAATAAGGTGGTTATGATTTTTATGCGTTACTTTAAACTATCGTTTATGGGAAAATTTAATAATTTTTTTTAAATACATCTAGATAGCGCTAATATAAACTTTTTAGTACAATTGTAAAGCAATCTTAATAAGGTATTGTTTCATGGTATAAAAACCATATCAATCTATTTAAAAAAAAAATGATGACGTCGTAGTGACGTCACATCAACAGAGAATTTTTCTTTGTTGAGTTCAAAGTAAAGTATTTCAAAAACAGTGCGAAACGTCTTTTACCATTTTTTAAAATTCCAAGATGGCATTAGTATAAACTGTTGGTACCGTGGTAAAATACTCTTAATAAGGTATTGTTTTATGATATGAAAACCATATCAATCCATTTAAAAAAATTCAGTCATAGTGACGACATGCCATCCGAAAAAATTTTTTTGTTGAGTTAAAAATAAAGTTTTTTATAAACAATGCGACACTCCTTTCACCGTTTCTTAAAATTCCAAAAATTAAGGTAGTTATGATTTTTATGCATTACTTTAAACTCACCCTGTACAAATTTTCACTTTAAGGCGATAGTCGGCAAATGCGAGCGCTTGATTTTGAAATTCGCTTGATATTTGGGGTTTTGCTCATAATTTTTTTTCTATTGAAGTTTTTTTAAAATTTCTTTTTTTGGTACGCAGAAGAGTCTTGTGGCTACCAATTTCTTCTGGTTTTGTTTTTGTGAGTCCCATCAAATACTCATACGGCAGCAGTAAAATTGGCACTTTTAAAAAAACCTGGTCCTAGAAAATACCATTTTTCTTTAACAAGGGACCTTCAAATTGAGATTTGTAAAATTTTCTCTTATCTAAATACACAACTTCACAAAAGTGTTATTCTGTTTTTCCGACTATATCGAGTATAAGGTTTAAAACAGCAAGCAAAACTTGCTCATTTTTAGGTAAGATTTGATTGTCTATAAATCTAAAAATTCAATAAAAAATACAAAAACAAAATAATAGACATGTTATGCCAAGTATTAATGAACTACTACTACAAAAAAAACAGAATTTCATTTAGTGGTTTGTCTAAAAAATGGTATTCCGTAGAGTCACATTTTACGCTCACAAAATTTCGCCGACTATCGTCTTAATAATTGGTCACCCTGGATTTTCATCCAAATTGTCTAAAATAGCAACCAAATGTAGATAAAAAACGCAGGTACCCAAAGGATTACGAAAGGAAATGAAACAAACTTTGTAGTTACAAAAGTAGTATCATCCATATACAGGGTGTCCCATTTTAATTAATCCAGCTGAATATCTTGAAAACGAAGCGATTTCCTTATAAATGTTTCAGACAAAAATTGTAGCGACTCGAGGGGGACATTTAATAGTGCCATGGGTTTTTAATTGTTATGGGGTTTTATGGGGGTTTTATGGGAAAACATGTTTTTTTTTTCAAATGGGAACCCCCATTTTTTATTGTAGATTCGTAATCTATGGAAAATAATAAGAAAGTTTTGATTGAAACTTTTTTTTCTAAAATTTCAATTTTTCGCTATATTCACCAAAATGAACACAAATTTTGGGATTTTCGATACAGTTTTACTAAAACACTAAAGGTCTATAAGAAAACTCGCTGGAGTCAAAAGGTGCTTAAATTAAGGCAAGGATTAATAAAAAATATTGTTTTACTTTATTAAAAAAAATAAATTTAAAAAAAGTTTATTTTATTTTTATTATTGTTTAAGAAAAATATTATTTTTTTTACTTATAAAATTTAAAATAAAGTCAAAGGTAATTGATTAATACACTTAAAGATATTTGGATCTGTTTTTAAATTACGAGAGCTGGTCTAAATAAGATGTTCGAATATTCCTCCATTTTGTTCAATACACATGTTTACTCGTGTGCGAAAAGCCAATGATACATTTCTCAACATTTCAGGAGTGATACTTCGAAAAGCGTCCGTAATTCGTGTCATAATATCCTCTCTAGTTGTAGTTGGTCGTTCATAAACCTTATCTTTTATGTAACCCCATAAAAAATAATCCATTTTTGTAAGATCCGGAGATCTTGCTGGCCATTCGTGTACTTCACTACCAATTCCAATCCACATATTAGGGAATTGGTTATGTAAAAATGTTTTAAAAATTCTGGCAGTGTGGGGTGTGGGGTCTAGCTCCGTCCTGTTGAAACCACATTCGCTGTCTTAAATCTAGAGGTACATCTTCTAAAAGAGTAGGCATTTCGTTTTGAATTATATTCAAATAAACATGTTGGTTAAGATTTTCTTCATAAAAAAATGGTCCCACAAGATACTCATCCACTATTCCAGCCCAAACGTTTATAGACCAACGCCATTGTAATCTATGATCTCTTTGCCAATGTGGATTATTTTCAGAATAATAATGAGCATTATGAAGATTTACTCCACCCATGTTGTCAAATTTTGCTTCATCAGTAAAAAGTACGCGATTACTAAAAAGAGGATATCTTCTAACTTGATTCGTAGCCCATATGCAAAAATTAATTCGGCGGATGTAGTCACCTTCTTTAATTTGTTGGGTTAAATGAACATGATACGGGGGTGATTTATGGTGTTTTAAAATTCTGTTGGCAGAAGATTTAGGAAGTCCATGAAGACGCTGAATTTTTCTTGTAGATGTATGTGGATCTTCATTTACGGAAGCTAATGCTATCAATGAGGGGAGCATCTTAGGACCAGTTTTACTACGTTTTCTTCTAAGAGAACTGTTTTCCGCTCTTTTCACGAGCCTCCAAATATTTGTATGATTTGGATGACGCAATTGTGGAAACCTCTCAGCATAAAGACGTGCTGCGTGCCGATAGTTATCATGGCAATTGCCCAAAACTTTTATAATATTCACGATTTCTTTAGGTGAATAATCAGCCATTTTATGAGAGACTGATTTTAAATAATCACAGTGGCTTCAATAACAATGAGCTTCTACAAAACACTAATCTGTCACAATATAACAATTATGTGCCAAACACAAAGTAGGTTGAAAATGAAATTCCTTTATTTTTCGAAGCCTTCTTCCTTAATTGAAAAATATTATTTAACATATTAAATTGCAAAAAAAATTGAAAAACCGTTTTGACACCTATTGTTTCCAACCTTTGACTTTATTTTAAATTTTATAAGTAAAATAAAAAATAATATTTTCTTAAAAAATAATAAAAATGAAATAAACTTTTTAAAAATTTTTTTTTTTTTAATAAAATAAAATAATATTTTTTATTAATCCTTGCCTTAATTTAAGCACTTTTTGTCTCTTACGATTTTTCTAATAAAGCTTTAGTTTTCTAGTAAAACTGTATCGAAAATCCCAAAATTTGTGTTCATTTTGGTGAATATAGCGAAAAATTGAAATTTTAGAAATAAAAGTTTCATTCAAAACTTTCTTATTGTTTTCCATAGATTACGAATCCACAATAAAAAATAGGGGTTCCCATTTGAAAAAAAAAATGATTTTCCATAAAACCCCATAACAATTAAAAACCCATGGCACTATTAAATTTCCCCCTCGAGCCGCTACAATTTTTGTCTGAAACATTTTTGAGTAAATCGCTTCGTTTTCAAGATATTCAGCTGGATTAATTTAAATGGGACACCCTGTATACAGTCGAACTTCGTTTAAACGAGCACAAATATAACGAGTTCACGGATATAACGAGCAGAACCGGAGACATATTTTGCTTCCAATATATTTCAATTCAATATTTCACGGTTATTACCATCCTTTTCAGGAATATAACAAGTTAATACTTTTTGGGTGAATTTCGTTAATTCCCTTTTAATGGGGATTTCCACTTATAAAATTTATATTGCCATCCGTGGGATTCGAAAATGTTAATTACCATCGACCCTGATGAGGTACATTATCCTATTTTGCAATATAAAAGCGAATAATAGTAATAATTTGATTTTATTAAGAATAATGTCGTCGTACAAAAAATTGGGTGGCTATAGATTGTGAATGCGCCCGAAATTTTTTTTGAATATTCAAGATTTTATTTAAAAACTACTGCCAAAAGTTTTTGTCAAAATTTTAGCAAATTTATATTAAAAATGTAAATTGATAAAATGGGTTAATTTTAATATCTTGTTCTTCAAAAATATAATTTTTCAGGAAACAAATGCATTCTTATTTTTTATTTTGAAATTAGTCATAAAATAATTTAGCGAAGTTACTGCCATTGGTTGGATACATCTTGCATATTTCGAATTAGAATAATAGCAGGTAAATACCAGCTGGTTATTACGAACAAAATTGGAGGTCCCTTGATGCTCGTTATAACCGAGTTCGACTGTATAATATTTCCGCCTCACAAAAATAAAGTTTTTTCTGTTGTAAAAATTACATTGTTGTTGAAATTATTTTGTACCAAAAAATCTTCACCTGTATCTGTTTCCGTTTTCAGGACTTCTTGCACCTCGTTGACGTTTTCTGGCAATTTTCTTCTCGTACTGTATGTATTGAAATCACTCTGTTGTAAATTTTCCCCATTATCATGTAAAGCAGAGCAAATAACTTTTAATGGACGATTGTAGGGATTAACTTCAGCTTTTTCATGACTGTACTCAAGATTTCCAGAAGTTAACGATCTTCCGTTTTCTTCTTTATCAGGAAGAAAAACGAAATTATTTTCTATTACTGGTATTACTTTTCTTCTCGCTGAGTATATAGTCTGCCTGATACATTTGTAATCACTCGCTGGTAAATATTTTCCACTTTCTTCTACAGCAGCGCAAATAACTTTTGATGGACGTTCGCAGGGATTATCTACAGCTTTACGTTTTGCTAAACCAGATACATGCTGCCTTTGTAAAACTTGATCGCTAATTTTGTCGTGATTGTGTTCTAAATTTCCAGAAGTTAACGATCTTCCTTTTCCTTCTCCAACAGTAAGAAGAAAAGCCTTACAATTTTTTTGTGTACATCTCCATCGCGTCTCGCCTGACGATAACACATGATGATATCGGAATTTGTAATTTTCACACACAAGTAGAATTTTACCTTTTGCACTTACAGTTTCACTTATAGGACGCATGACTAGAAGAATGTAGGTAATGCAAACTAAAAGACACAGTAAAAAGGACTAAATAATTTTATCTAAATTTTGATGTTTATATTCGAATATTTGTATGGGACAATTGATTATAAAAGCAGGGGAACAGGTAAGGATAGTATCGTCCACGTTTCTTGAAAGGGATAAAAGGCATGAACATTAGCGCCGAAGGTCAAAGCCGTAACTGGATGGGGAGACCGGGCGATTTATGCTAGCGCACGAAAGCAGGTAAACGGATTAAACATGACAGTGGAGCGCAAGTCATAAAACTTTGCCATTAAACGGAACCGATGGCCAGCGAACAGATTATAAAATATAAAATACTACACAGGTGCCGAAAGGATTATCAAAATTAAAATACACTCTGCGGTGGTCGGATTAGGTTAGGTTTGGGTAGAGTTTGTTATGTTTTGATGCGGAAAAGGTTTTTAAAATATACATTGTATAATTTGGTGAGCTTATAGTGTTAGAAAAATTTAGTTATTTTTTTTGCTAATAAATAGAAATTTTACTAAAGTTTTGTATAGCCACTGAATTTTCATGGTGCTGCCATCTTTCGGCAACGCGTTTTATTAGGGAATGCGCTATTCGGCACTCTTACCCTCAAAATGATATAATTTATATAAATATTTACAGGGGCGGATGGGCCATAAGGGAAAATGGGAAATTTCCCGGTGGACCGGTGTGCTAGAGGCTCGTCGGGCCGGTGGCCTAAAATACCCAAAATCTTAATTTATTAAAAAAAGTCATTTGCAATAATGCTTCTTAAAAAAGTAAAAAAAAATAATATCTCAAAAACTGCTGGAATCATTTTATTTAGGTACATTTCTATTATTTCGTGGGCTAGCAACCAAAAGGCACTAAGTCAAAAAAATTTATTTGTATAATTTGAGTTTCAAAGCTTCGTAGCATTCGAAAAAGTAGTTGTGAAGTACTCTTCACAATGCCGTCTTATCAGTTAACCGGGCACTAGGCCCTACATGCTTCGTTACAACGATTTTTTCAAAAACGATTAAAGGGTTATAATGATATTATTTGTATTCGTTTTTATTTGGATAACCGCTTCTTTTTGTTTCTCTCTGGCCATCGTTTATAATCAGATATTTTTATTTTTTTAACCGGACCCAGAATCGACATTTCGTACAAAAAATAACTCGCCCCAAAATTTTCAAATAGTAGTAATTTCCAATAATAAAGGGTTTTTGAAACAGAAATTACGAATTTATTGTAAATTTCGTTTGTTTCCACTTCAGAAAGGCAAAAATGTCCTGGAATTTAAAGTGATGAACTTTGAATTATTTCTTATATTTTAATTTTGGAGAAATCATGAATTTTTGAAATATGCAATTTATTTTAAATTTAAGTTAACTCTCACACATTTTAAAAAGTTCTACATTTTACTTAAATCTAATTGAACTTAAATCAAATTTTTAAGATTATCAATTCTTAAATTTTAAGAAACCTAATTAATAAATGGCGAAAGAGCTCTTCAGTACTTTATTGAGAACCTTTGGAAAAATAATAACGTATTGAATAGAGTTTTCATTTTTGGAACATCCTGTATAAAATTCACAAAATTCAAAACGTTTGATGATAATTTTAAATTGCAAAAACTGTATTCTAATTATCTAATTTGAAATATACGACATTCGATTCGGATGGTGTAGATTTTAGAAAAGTGTTATAATCAAAACAAACAAAAAACACTACATTTATTGTTTTTGAAAGTGGGCCATAAGCCATGGCCTTTTTGTCCTAATGGGTATAACGGGTCTGTCTCTTTAATTAATCTAGATTCTAATTAAAACGAATTCTTTTCTACAATAGTAAATACAGGGTGTCCCATTTTAATTAATCCAGCTGAATATCTTGAAAACGAAGCGATTTCCTCAAAAATGTTTCAGACAAACATTGTAGCGGCTCGAGGGGGACATTTAATAGTGCCATGGGTTTTTAATTGTTATGGCGTTTTATGGAAAAACATTTTTTTTCAAATGGGAACCCCCATTTTTTATTGTAGTTTCGTAATCTATGGAAAATAATAAGGTTTTGAATGAAACTTTTTTTTCTAAAATTTCAATTTTTCGCTATATTCACCAAAATGAACACAAATTTTGGGATTTTCGATACAGTTTTACTAGAAAACTAAGGCTTTATAAGAAAAATCGTGGGAGAAAAAAAGTGCTTAAATTAAGGCAAGGATTAATAAAAAATATTATTTTATTTTATTAAAAAAAAAAATAAATTAAAAAAAAAGTTTATTTTATTTTTATTATTTTTTAAGAAAAATATTATTTTTTTTTTTACTTATAAAATTTAAAATAAAGTCAAAGGTTGGAAACAATAGGTGTGAAAACGGTTTTTCAATTTTATTTGCAATTTAATATGTTAAATAATATTTTTCAATTAAGGAAGAAGGCTTCTAAAAATAAAGGAATTTCATTTTCAGCCTACTTTGTGTTTCGCACATAATTGTTATATTGTGACAGATTAGTTTTCTGTAGAAGCTCATTGTTATTGAAGCCACTGGGATTATTTAAAATCAGTCTCTCATAAAATGGCTGATTATTCACCTAGAGAAATGGTGAATATTATAAAAGTTTTGGGCGAATGCCATGATAACTATCGGCACGCAGCACGTCTTTATGCTGAGAGGTTTCCACAATTGCGTCCTCCAAATCATACAAATATTTGGAGGCTCGTGAAAAGAGCGGAAAACAGTTCTCTTAGAAGAAAACGTAGTAAAACTGGTCCTAAGATGCTCCCCTCATTGATAGCATTAGCTTCCGTAAATGAAGATCCACAAACATCTATAAGAAAAATTCAGCGTCTTCATGGACTTCCTAAATCTTCTGCCAACAGAATTTTAAAACACCATAAATCACACCCATATCATGTTCATTTAACCCAACAAATTAAAGAAGATGACTCCATCCGCCGACTTAATTTTTGCATATGGGCTACGAATCAAGTTAGAAGAGATCCCCTTTTTTTTAATCGCGTTCTTTTTACTGATGAAGCAAAATTTGACATCATGGGTGGAGTAAATCTTCATAATGCTCATTATTATTCTGAAAATAATCCACATTGGCAAAGAGATCATAGATTACAATGGCGTTGGTCTATAAACGTTTGGGCTGGAATAGTGGATGAGTATCTTGTGGGACCATTTTTTATGAAGAAAATCTTAACCAACATGTTTATTTGAATATAATTCAAAACGAAATGCCTACTCTTTTAGAAGATGTACCTCTAGTTTTCAGACAGCGAATGTGGTTTCAACAGGACGGAGCTAGACCCCACACTGCCAGAATTGTTAAAACATTTTTACATAACCAATTCCCTAATATGTGGATTGGAATTGGTAGTGAAGTACACGAATGGCCAGCAAGATCTCCGGATCTTACAAAAATGGATTATTTTTTATGGGGTTACATAAAAGATAAGGTTTATGAACGACCAACTACAACTAGAGAGGATGATATTATGATACGAATTACGGACGCTTTTCGAAGAATCACTCCTGAAATGTTGAGAAATGTATCATTGGCTTTTCGCACACGAGTAAACATGTGTATTGAACAAAATGGAGGAATATTAGAACATCTTATTTAGACCAGCTCTCGTAATTTAAGAACAGATCCAAATATCTTTAAGTGTATTAATTAATTACCTTTGACTTTATTTTAAATTTTATAAGTAAAAAAAAATAATATTTTTCTTAAAAAATAATAAAAATAAAATAAACTTTTTTTAAATATATTTTTTTTTTAATAAAGTAAAATAATATTTTTTATTAATCCTTGCCTTAATTTAAGCACTTTTTGACTCCAGCGAGTTTTCTTATAGACCTTTCGTGTTTTAGTAAAACTGTATCGAAAATCCCAAAATTTGTGTTCATTTCGGTGAATATAGCGAAAAATTGAAATTTTAGAAAAAAAAGTTTCAACCAAAACTTTCTTACTACTTTCCATAGATTACAAATCTACAATAAAAAATGGGGGTTCCCATTTGAAAAAAACATGTTTTCCCATAAAACCCCCATAAAACCCCATAACAATTAAAAACCCATGGCACTATTAAATGTCCCCCTCGAGTCGCTACAATTTTTGACTGAAACATTTTTACGGAAATCGCTTCGTTTTCAAGATATTCAGCTGTATTAATTAAAATAGGACACCCTGTATATTAAACCAAAATGTATTATCTATTTTTGACTTAGTGCCTTTTGTTTGCTAGTCTACGATTTACAATAAGTTTTGGTAGTTTTTATCAGCTTATCCGGATGAAAAAAGTTAGTTTTTTTCCTAATTTTGCAAAAAATTAAAATTATTTTCACAAAAATATTATTTTTTTTTAAATTGCTTCATTCTGAACTAAGCAATGATGTTACAGTAAAAAAGAATTTATGTTAATATTATTTCCGGCAAAACCGCAAATGATAAAATGTTTGGTGCATAATTTAATGTTTATAAAACCATAAAATGTAGTCAAATGTCAAAATTTTATTTCAATAAATAAAAAAAATATACAGGGTGTCCGTTTTTCGAAGCCATACATGGATATAAAGAGGAATTTCATTTGCCACTTCTGTTCTCAAAATATCGCAATTTTCGTTTTTATTTCAAAACCAATCTAGCTAAAAGTCGTTCCTAACTAATACATATATCACGTTTCTATGCAGTTTTGAAAACGTATTGAATACGCTTAGCTTGATTCTAGTCAGAAGCCAGTCGGCTTCCTACATAAAAATTAAAAACGGAAGATCAATCTTCATTTTAAGATTGTTACTCTCCTGTAAATTTTCTCTGGCATGTTCCGAATGCTTCAAATCTATCTTAAAATTTTACCTAATTTTTGGATCACCGGTAAATATCAGCAATTTTAGCAAAAAGCCATATTTTTTAGATTTTCTGTTCAACGAAACAATGGTGCATACAATTTCACAAGAAAAATTCTTAGTAGCAAAAATGAGGTTCCTTGAGATTCTTAAGAAAAACCTTCCATTGACGAAGACGAATGAGATTTTTACAAACCCTATGGTAGATGCTGATACAGCCATTGTCTTTTACCCAAATTCGGCGACAAGGAAGCAATATTATTAAAAAATTGCTTTCAATTTATGGAAATTTGTAGACTCTATAAAATATAAAAATTCACTAGAAATTTGTTAAGAACATGCAAATAACTAAAAATTAAATAAATTGCATGTAGTTAATCCCTAAAATATCAAAAGTATCTAAAAATACAACCAAATCCAGCTATTAATATAAAAATTCTTTAAAATTGATAAAAATTAACTTTAGGAAAATTCTTGAATTTTGATAATAAAAACGATGAAATTCATTTGGAATTTGATAAAATTTCACTTTATATTTATGACAAAACAAATTCAAATGAAATTTACGTTTAATCGTGAAGAAATTTAAGAAAATTAAAATTGGAAGTTATTTAAAACCATAAGAAATGCTTAAAATTTAATATTTTTTTATATTTTAAGTCCTCTAAAATTTTTATTTAAAATTTAATGAATATATTTATTTTAAATATAAAAAAAACTCTTTAATTTTTGTGTCAAAATTAAATTAAATTTTAATTTATTACTTAACAATAAAAAACAAGCCCAAATTTGCATGATAACTTTTCTAAAACTTCCTATCTCGGTCAATTGGTCAAGAAGATTTTTTTAACTATTTTTCTGGGGATCCTTGCCGAAGAGTCCCCAACAACAACAAGCGCTTATCCGCCATTTTTGGAAACCTTGTATACAGGGTGTCCCACTTTATTTCCAGCAAAAATTCTTTTTGGATAGTATATGTCATTCTGAACAAAAAATTTTCTATGAAGTATTATGTTTTTTCGACTCTGTAAAAAGTTGCAGCAATTTTAAAATTTCAAATATACACTCTGTATGAATTTCATTTAGTTTTAATTTTTTTTATTTAAATCAAGTATGCTTTCGATTCTGTATATCTTTAAGCTAATGCAAAATTTTACCGGGGGGATTTTAACCTCGTCGTTCACTTATTTTAAATACAGCCAATAATGTTCAAAGAAACCAATTTGGCAAAGAAAAAATCCAAATAATAATTGATTTAAATATTTCAATAAAAAAAATATAAGAAATAATATTATACAGGGTGTTCTACAAAAATAATGAAAATTTATCAATTTTAAAATTGCTGTAACTTCGGCTCCTTAAAGCCGAAAAAACATAATAATTAATAGGAAAATTTTTGTTCAGAATTCAGAATAAAAAAAAATTGTTGGAAAAAAAGTGGGACACCCTGTATAAACTTTAACTTAATGTAATTGATCATTTTCGTCCAAAAACCTAGAATTTTTCTAAAAAATACCAACAAAGCCAGCTCGAATGGGGTCATTCTGAACAAAAATGTTAGCTGCAACAGCGCCGTTAAATTTGACAGTCACCCTGATGTCAAAGAAACGCTTTTCTCTAAAGTTTATTATAACTTGATAGCGATGTAAAATAACATTGATCAAAATAATAATATTTATGTATGATGTATAACATCAATCATAATAATAATACAGGGTGAGCTAAAATGATTGTGGTTTGATGTACAGGTAACAAAATACACAGGTTGGTACAACTGAAATTTTAAAAAGAAAATCTCCTAGTAATCCAATGGCGTAGCATTATTTTTTTCCAAAATCTCTAATTTCACAGCAAATGTCAAATATTGAAAATGTTTTTCTTCATTTTCGAGGCAGATGCTAACACAAAACAAAAATTTACGCAAATTAATTTGGTAAAAACTGACGTTTATGAAATACAAGGTACAGTTGGTCCTAGCTGCAAGTAGGACAAAAGTAATCACGAGCGTGTATTGTTTGTCCTACTTCGAGCTGGGAGCAACTTTACAATAACGAAATTCAAAAATCTGAAGTTTTGACATAACGGTAAAAATTACACCTACGCCTCTGCTTTTGTGAAGTCTAGTTACTCTGTTTTGATTTTGACATGATTTTGTGTTACTATGAACTTGAAGCAAACAAATTCCCCAGATTTTTAGGCGGGAAATTTGAATTGACCACAATCATTTTAGCTCACCCTGTATTACATTAATGTACAATTGGGAATTTTAACAACTTTTAGATGGCGCTATAAATGGAGGATATTCGGTACTTGTCATTGTCAAAAATTGTGTTTAAAATCCATTCTTGTATCTTATAACTACGTATTCAACAAAACACAAATAGATTTATCATTTAAAGTATCAGTAAATCTCAAAAAAACATGTACCAATGCATTAAATTAAAAACGTAAGTACCGAATATCGAAGTTCATGTTTTGCCACCAGAGAGCGATCGGAATCTAAAAATTCCCAATATATTTTAACAGCGAAAATGTTAATTTTCATCCCGATTAAGTAGCAGTAAAGTTTACCGAATAACGTGTTTTTAACATCAGGGTGACTGTCAAACTTGACAATGATGTTACGGCTACTTTTTTTTGTTCAGAATTACCCCATTAATATAAAATACTTTAAAATTGATAATAATTCACTTCAAATTCAGCCAAATCTTGAATTTTCATATTAAAAATCCTGCATTTATTTGAAATTTAGTGAAAATTTAGTTAGTTACCAAAGAAATTTAAATAAAATTAGGGTTAAATTGTGTAAGGTTTGTGTGATGAATTACAAAGACGTTCCCATTCTGATGATGGCTCACCGCCGAAACCGGTCAACGTGATAAAATGAATACATTAGATTCTACAAGGACAAGTACACATTTATTGCTACACCTACCTACAAGATGATTTAAAATTAGATTTTTTTGCTTTTCTTTGAAAATATAATAAGTTTAAAATTTATTTAAAATAAAAAAATGCTTTTAATTTCATGCTTAAATTTTAATAATTTCCTATAAATTAATCTGAAATTATGTTTAAAATTTAATAGGAATGATTGGAATTCTGAACGTCCTCTGGTGGAGTTTAATAAATTACGCGAAATGCATAAAAGTCAAAGAAAAATTGTCATACGGATTTACTGCTGACGTATGACTATTTGGTTTGACTTACAAAAACAAAAAACAAAGAAATTGGTACCCAGAAGACTCTTACTCTGTATACCAAAAGAAATTTTAAAAAAGCTCCACTGATAAAAAAAACGACCAAAACCTCTTAAGAGGACAGTCGGCAAATTTGAGCGCTTGATTTTGAAATTTTGGTCATAATTTTTTTTCCAGCGCTCCAAAAATTTCTTCAAATTTTGCCTAATTTTTGGAGCGCTGTAAAAAGTAAAATAAATAGTAATTCAATCAGTTTTAAAGCCGTATAATTTTATTTAAATATTGATATTTATACTCGGATATTTGTAAGGGACAATTGGTTATAAAAGGAGGGGATAGCATCGTCCACATTTTGTGAAAGGGATAAAAGGTATGATCATTAGCGTTGCCAGGTCAACTCCGTAACTGGATGTGCGCAATTAGGGTTTCGGGATAATTGGCTTCCCCTTTTCATGTACTCGTGCGCAAGTTCATGCTGCCTAAAAAGGCATTCATGTTAAAAATGAAATTCGACCAAAAAATTCAAGCGAAATTATGTTAAACATAAAGAAACTTTTCTTTGTAAACAAATTCAAAATTTGATAAAATTTAATTAAAATAAATGCCTTAAATTTTATGATCTAAAAAATCATTATAAATTCATTTAATATTATGTTAAAAATAGGGAATTATTTAAAATTTAATTGGAATTTACTAAAAATTGAAGAAGGTAGTTTTACCTCCTAATAACGTCTTTTCTCCAAAATATTTAGGGATTTTGCTTAAAAACAAATGAGACCTTGGTATAAATATTTTTCCTAAATTAGTAAAAATAGCAGTTTACGGCTGCCATTAGATATGCTAGTGCAAACGATACATATTTTTATATTTTTTTTATTTGAGGTTTTAATGTGATTCTACTAAATCTGTGCAGCTGGAATGAAATTCGAGAATGTATAAAAAAATATAATTACCCAAAAGTACGTTAATTTTGGTCCATTATAATAAATTTTGCATAAAATTACAACATAAAAGTAGAAGACCAGTTTAAGTTTAATTAATTTAGTTTATAAATCAGAAATAAATTTGAAAATCTGACAGAAGAAACTTGATATACATTGGCAGGCGTTTAAAGTTTATAATTTTGACGCTGAAAAAAGTTCTTATCTTTAAAAAATAACCTTGATGCCATTACTGAAAGTGAAAAGTATTCAAGAAAATTGGCAGAAAAAGTTGAAGTTGAAAGAACACAAATCCTAATAAATAAAAGCAAAATAAAAAACGTTTTTGAAAAGGGCTTAGGATGAGAAACAAACATTTCCCAAGTCGGAAGGTTTGGCAGTTGATCAAGTCATCAACAATTGCTTTTGTAGAGGAATAAAAATATACGAATATCTGGGTCTCTAATTAAATCCAAAGCACTGGAGAGAGCAGAAAGTTTAAAAGTGGACAGCTTTAAACCATAAAACACTGAAAGCGTAGTTGAAGAATCTAAAATGCACCATCTACTACATCAAGTAAGAATGAAGTTTGTGCAAAATTGAAAGATTTACAATAACCAGTTAACTATAGTAGTCCAGTCAAATGAAAGTTTGCTTAAGTTTTTCCGAAAATACATAATAAAATTATAAGTTAAAGAGAGTTTGCTTGAATTGCCAGTGATACTCCTACAGAAAGTCCATATAAATTATTGATGATTTATGTGAGATTGATGACGAAAACTCTAATTCTGAAAGTGACGTTGAAGAATCTAAAATACATATATGGTTTTTACGAAGCTCAGCAACATTCCTTGAGGGTGTATTTTCAAGTTCAACAATGGGAATGAAAAAGATTCTGAACAAAGAGATTGGAAACAAGTCAAGGATGATCTGGAGCCAGTATAACCACGCTGCAGCCAGCAGCACCTCAACCCGTTTTGAAACTTGTTTCTTGCAAATGCCAGAAGAGATCTGCCAGAAAAACTATTGGTACAAAAAAGCAAGCCTCAAGTGGTCCAATATGTGCGAAAGCAGTTGCAATAGCATAATGCTTGCTGAAATTGAAGGAGACGAGGATGACCTGGAATTTTTTGAAGTACAGTGCTTGAAAAAATTAATGTTTTGAAATATTTTGTATGAGCGCAAGAGAGTCATTCGTCTTAAACATAAATTGTAGAGAATTTTATCTACTTTTGTAAGTATATGATAATGTTAAGGTTAAAATTCTTATTTTTAGGTTTTCAAAAATTTCTGATTTTTTATTATTACCCGTTTTACAACGCGCCTTTGCGCAAAAACCATATATGTCGTACAAAAAAATGTTATAGGTATAAATTATGGGTAATTTTCTCATCTTTATTTTAATCACTTTAGTCACTTTTTGCGAAAAGTTCTTACTTTGCAAGTTGTAAGCCAAAAACTACAATTTTTAGTGTTTTTGAAGATTTCTCATAGTTGGTGAAAAAATGTATGTTGGACAACTTCAAATTCGTGTTCATCACCTCAAACAACATAAACAATTATACCAAATACCATATACCAGACCTTTCCAATTCAAGCCCTTTTTGAACACCATTTGACTGGACTATAGATAATAGATATCTCCACGAATTTGAAAAAATGTAATTCTAAAATCTTTAAATCAAAAATGAAAAATCTTAAACCAAACATCACTTGAATATACCGAGTGGAAACGAAACACGTGTCACCTCTATAACTTCTTTATTTGTGATAATAAAAATTTGTAATTTGACTATGTTGTATGGTTTAAGAAAACACATTTTAGGCACTAAACAGTTTTTTAATATCAGTTCCGGTAAAACCGGACATCAATTTTATTTTCTTAAATGTAACATCCAATTTTTTTGTTCATAATTTAAGACTATTTCAGAAAAGGTGATAATTTTTTTAATTTTTTTTTTGAAATTTTTAAATATCCCGAGTACCAAAAATATGAAAAACTGGCACAAGCAAATTGATTACACCCTACATATGGGGTACCAAAAAAATCATATTAAAATCTTTTTTTTTAAACAAGTGACCCGGCATCTTTGAATTTAAACAAAAAAAATTCAAAGAAAAAATTAAAAAATCATCACAAACTTTTTATAAAATAAGTTCATATTATGAACAAAAAAAATCGATGTTACATTTAAAAAAATAAAGTTGATGTCACTTCCGGTAAAACCGGTAGTCATATTGAAAAAATTTTTAGTGCCTAAAATGTGTTTTCTTCAATCATACAACATAGTCAAATATAACCTTTAGGTACATTGACTTGAAATTTTAATCTATATTGTATTTATCACCTTTTACATACAGGGTGCGGGAAAAGTCCTGCAAAATGGCTATAACTTCAAAAATTGAAATTTATCTAGAACTTTGCTTTTGTTTTTTTCATCGCGTGACTAAGATAACACTGTCAAGTTTGAAATCTTAAATGAAATAGTATAACTTTTTTTCATAATTTGAATCTACAGAATTTCCTGATTCCGGCGATACCCCAAAAGTCATATTTTTCCATTTACTTAGGGCTTAAAAGTATTTTGCAAAAAGCTTTCTTTATAAACTTTAGCTTATAAAATTTACTTTACATGGCTCTCAAAATTATTTAACTTTTATAATATATGTTGTTATAACATTTTTTCTTTTAAAATTTGTAGGAGTTGTTTATTAACTGTTTGTTTTCAAAGTGCAAAAAGTGGATAGCCGAGTTGGACAATACGTTAAGTGCAAATATTCTTTTTCCATTAGTTGCATATTTTTTTCTACGATTGATGATCATCAACAATTGAAAATAATGAAATTCCATAAAAACATGAAATTAGTGACAGATATTCACATTTTTAGTCAGTGCACAAAGTCATGCTTTTTTGCACTACTGTAGAAAAGCATTACATATAAGGCATGCTTTTTTGCATTAAGTACTACTACTTTTGTGCACTCGTGCAATAAATCATAAATGGCCTACTTTTTGCACGATCTTAGAAAACATATTTTTGATATATTAAAAAAAGAATAAATAAATTATTAAAAAAATATGTCACTTATTACAATTTAGAAAAGAATGTAGATTCATATTATAAAAAAAAGTTCCATTTGAGATTTGACAGTCCTATCTCACTCACGTGATGTAGAAAAACAAAAGCAAGGTTACAGCTATATGGCAATTTTTAAATCTTATATGAAACATTTATTGATCAAACCAATATTAAAAAAGTTATAGCCATTATCCAGGACATTTACAGCACCCTGTATTAATGTTACTGATCTTGGTCATTAAAGTTTAAAAAAATTCAGCTAAAGTCATGAAAATAACAAAATTAAAAATAACATAATTTACATAGCTATTAAAAAACTAACTACGTCCTGGACTAAAAACTAATTTCATAATATTGTCCTGTGTAAAGTAACACTCATTTACACTAATTAATTGTTTAAAACAGCCAGCAAGCTTACATACATAATTTTATTTATCTTCCGTTTACGTTAATTTGTCATGCTCATAATCTAATATTTAATTAAGTTTCACAGATTCAAAGTTGGTAAAATTTTGGGAAAATATGGTGATCTTCTAAAAGAAAACATACTACATATTGAAGGTTTAAAACAGCCCACAATACTAATTTTTCTTCCCTAATAATTTCATAATAATAATTATCAATAATTAATAAATGATCAATGACATACATTTAAGTAAGTAATCCATAACCGACGAACAAGTTATTTAAAATTAAAATAAATTTATTTAAACACTTTTTATGGTGGTAAACATTGTTTAATTTGATTACTTAAAAGAAAGAAGCTAAGTAAGTGTATTATACATAACATTTATTTATTCATCGTAAAACTGAAGACTACTTTAAAATCAAGCGATAATGGAGTGACTTCTAATGATAAGACCGGCTAAGAATGAGAAGTTATTAAAATAATCTGAGCCTAACAAGGTCTACATGTTAATGAACGAACTGCAAGATGTAAAATATCACCAATGTAACCAAAATACTTGATAAGTAGTTCTAATTTAATAAATAAAATATAAGCATTAATTATGCTACACAGACAAAATATGGTTTGTTTGATTTTTTTATGTAATTAACAAAAAGAGATTCAGCTTTGTTGTTTTGAGACTTGATTTCATTTTGTTTGCGTCATTCCCAGACGCTTTTTTCTCTTATCACCAAGGTTTGGTCTTTAAAAATGATAAAAATCGTTACTTTAAATTTATGGCATTATTCACAAAAAGCTCATTTAGTTTGCAACGTTAACTATAATTAGCATAAAAGAGATTTTTACAAGGGTATAAAAAATAACTTCATAGACAATATTATTAAAAGATTTGTGGACTTACGCAATGCTTCAGAAAATTTGCTTTGCATGGTAGAATACGAACACGAACTGTTGCGAAAGTAAACTCCAATATCTTTAATATTTTTTATCTTTGCATGCCCAAAACTAAAAGAACCGCAAGCCAAGCTAATAATTCTCGATTCAATATATCCATAAGGAAAGTGCTAAAAGAGAAGGAAATCTAGCGGAAGAAATATAATAAATTCCACAGGGAAGAAGATTAGATCCAATTTTCGAGATCGAGAGAAGTAGTAAAAAAATAACAAATCGAGCAAGAAATGAATTTGTAAGGAAATCTGAATATGAAATAAAGTCTAACCCAAACAGATTTTGTATGGAATAATGAATTATAATGAGATATCGACTGATAAGCTACAGGAAATAGTCAACAGTTTTGCTGATTGTTTCAGTAATATTTATAAGAATCTGGGTAAGGTAAATAGAATAGAATGATAATTGTTTAGGATATTTCCGTATAAAAGAAGAAGACATGATAAAGTTTCCCAAAAAACGTTCGTCAAAATTTACAAGGGTCTCGATGAACTTCCATTATTTCTGCTGAAGGACTGTGCTCCTATTCTATCTGCATCTATCTGCTGCCAGTATAAATTAATCTGAAAGTTCTATCAGAACATGTTTTAGCTACAGTTAAATCCGAGTTAATGCCATATGGGCATAGATTTTTACCAAAAAATATAAGATGTTATAATGTTTACCCATCATCAAGTGGATGTGGTTTATGCTGATTTTAGTAAAGCGTTTTACTTGATATCTCATAAACAATGCAATTGTAAATGTTATCAAATCATTCTTCAAAAATAGAAATCAGTATGTTGTAGTCCAGGTTTTCAAATCTGATGATTACCTAGGACTTAATGGGGTTCCTCTGGGTTCCAACCTGGGACCTCTTTTATTTTTGATTTGTCAATAACGTCACCTCTGTAATTTAATCACCACACCTAATATAATATGCTGATTATTTAAAAAATTTCAAAAACAACAATTCGGAAGAATATTGCATGATTATACATTATACAGAGAGAGAGAGACCTTGGAGCAGTTCATCATTGAGGAGATCCACTTAGTGTTTTATAGTATCTTACTTAAGAAAAGTAAATAATATCTAATATGATTATAGGTAGTAATAATAATAATAGTAATAACGAGTCTCTAATAGTAAGGATATGTAAACATAATGAAATCTTAAAAAACTTTAGATTTACTAATTAAACCAACGTATTATAATTTTTGGCAAAACCTTTAAAGTTTTCGGTCAAAAAAAAAAGAATAATTTTGTTATCACTTTTGGTTTTTAAATTCTGAAATAAAACTTTCCACTCAAAATGTAGATTTTTAAGTTAATTCCTCGAAAACTATACGGGGTACAAAAATGGCTAAGAGCTCAAAACTTAAGGAATAAATTGTTCTTTCCGAATATTCTAAAAAAATGTTTGAAAGTCTTCAAATGAACTCTCCAGAGGTGGAATTCTGTAAGGTCTAACGTACTGAAGACGGTAGATTGTTTACTTCATTTTTATGGTTACGATTTTCGTCTCGCTTCCACGTTATGACTTTTGTTGTGTGTAAGAGTGAGATAGAAAATATCGAATGAATCAATTCACCTCCGATATTAATTTGTTGGCTTACAGAATTCCACCTCCGGAGCAGATTTATGCCTATATTTTAACAAATACATTGCGATTTTATTATACGAAAACTAATCGACCGATTTTCACCAAATATTTTTAAAATAGATCTAGATGCTTTATGTTTCCGGTATAAAATGTTGGAGTTGATAAAATTTGTAGTTTTCAAGAAAATTATTTAAATCTAAAACTTTGAAAATATTTAAATAATAAAATGTAACTAATAAAAAAAACTTTAAATTCACTAATTAAATTAAAATATTATACAGGGTGTTTCTAAAATAGTGGTCACGGCTTCGTGTGCTTATACTAGAAGTAAAAATAAGTCAAAAAGTCCATATAAACATTTGTCCAAAACTTAACTGTTATCGAGATATAGGGTATTGAAATTTTTTTTTTTTTTTACTTTTTATTTATTTTTTCTGGATCGGCTAAATGAAAATTAATAAAATTTTAGGAGTAAGTACTTATCATAGCTAACCACCTTCGGTTATTATTTTTGTCTTAATTTAATAATCCAGTGGCGTAGTAACCGGTCAAGGCACCCCCTTTTTTGAATTTATTTAGTACACCCCACTGCAAAATTTTACAGTTTTAATTGAATTTTTAAACTCTTCATTCAATTTACCACATAAAAATTTTGATAGGATTAGTGGTGCATCTTATAGTCCAGTACCTTTGTTAACATCATACTAATTTTCAAAATTTGAAACAATCTAACTTCAAATAAGGAAATTAAATTAAAAACTCTTACTATAACATTTTGTCGGTGTTTTAAATTAAAAAAAAACATGTTAGAAATACCCAGTTTTAAATTTTAGAAAAATGCTCAAAATGGCGCCCCTTGTTCATTTTTTTATAAAATTTAAAATAGTGTTTCTGGCTTCTTCATTTATTTAAAACAACAACTAATAGTATTACTAAGAGAGTTATTAATTCAAATTTTGTTTGATTAAATTAAATTTATTTAAAAATTTGAAAATTAGTTTGATTTTAGCAAGTTCACTGTACCATAAAATTGGAAATTTCAGAAATGCCACTAATTCTACCAAAATTTAACAGGTGTACATTTTTATGGTAAATTAAATGAAGATTTTAAAAATCGAAATAAAATCGTAAAATTTTGCATTGGCGTACCAAATAAATTAAAAAAATGGAGCACCTTGACCCGTTTCTACGCCACTGGATTGTTAAATTAAGACAAAAGTAATGGCCAAAGGTGTCCATCCAGGAGAACTGATCACATGTAACATTTTATTAATCTTCATTCAACCGATCCAGAGAAGATAAACAAAAAGAAAAGACAAAAAAAGTCCAATTTATTCCAGACATTTTAGATTCTTCAGAAAAAAGTCGATTGCTCGAAAACTACAAGGGGTACTAAAACGACTAAAGACCAAAAATTTAAGGAATTAATTGTATTTTCTGATAATTTTAATAAAATGTTTAAAAATCTTCAAATAAACTCTCCAGGGCCGGATTGGTGCCCAAATTTTAGCAAATATTTTGTGATTTTATTATGGAAAAACTAATCGATTGATTTTCACTAAATATTTTTAAAATACATATAGGTGCTATATGCTTCTGCTTCCGGTATAAATGATTTCTATGTTTTTGGAAAGGGTTTTCGATATGTCTTTAGTCACAAAAGAATTCATTTTGTTATCATTTTTCGTTTTTGAGCTTTGGACAAAAATGTGCAAAACCCCACTTTAGAGTGAAATCTAGTCCTGAAATATGAGACTTTTTAGAAAAAGATTGATTTCTCGAAAATATACAGGGTACAAATAAAATTAATTAATTTTAATTTTGAGTTAATAATTTTGTCAGGGGGTGAAATCACCCTCCAACCTCCCTTTGGATCCGCCACTGAATCTATGTCAATTTTGATTCGAGTAGATTTGGAGGCCAAATAAAATATTTTTTTTATTATAGGGCAGATTTGGACTTTGATCATTTTCACCACAAAAAAAGGGTCGGCTTATTTGGACGCTAGCAGAATATAATGATAGATAGGTTTTCTACATGCTACCTACTCTTAATTAGCGTCCATTTCTACCCTCGGCTTAAGTAATGATGGATTGGTTTTTTAGAAATGCATA
Organism: Stenus bimaculatus; assembly: GCA_963971135.1. Classification (NCBI taxonomy): domain Eukaryota; kingdom Metazoa; phylum Arthropoda; class Insecta; order Coleoptera; family Staphylinidae; genus Stenus; species Stenus bimaculatus. The sequence continues at coordinate 10,095,396 of OZ020182.1, read as the reverse complement.
AATTGGGGACCAAATCTATTCCAATCTCAATTTTAACTCACAGTTTTAACTAGGAAGTTAAAAACGCAAGAAAGTGCTCAAGAAGCAATCAAAATAATTTTGTTTTTCCTTAAATCGTCAGTAGTCGCACGTTGTTTCAGGCAAATAAGAAACGCGCAACACAGTGTTTCCACTGATGGTCGATGTCGGTGTCGCCGAGTTAACCGAGCTAAATTTGGTGTATTGTGTAGTGATGAAACATGGATCAAGATGAAGAAATTGCGCTGGCAGCGGCTGCCTACATTGGGTTGTCTAGAAAACAAAATAAAAGACGTCGCAAATTTTGGGTAGAACTGAGCCTTCAAGAAAGGCAAAATCATGGTGGCATACGCCTGCTTAGCACCCTCAAAGTAGACGATATTACCTCTGGAAAAATAAAAAATGGAAGTGTTCAAAATTTTTTAAGATTGTCCAATTCTGACATAGAATGGCTATTGTGTCAGATTGCTCCACGTAATCAAAAAGAAGATACAAATTTTACGCCACTTATTTCCCCAATGGAACGATTGCTTGTCACTTTGCGATTCCTTGCAAGGCGATTCTTACCACCGCGCAGAGACTAAACAAAACAAGTAAAGCAAAAAGCAACAAATTTATGTTCCTAGTTCGTTTCCACTGAGACGGCGACAAGAAGAAACTTATTTTAGTTTCCTTTTGTTGCCGATTTTCTATTGAAGTTTACCCCTCGAAATGGAAACCGTCGACAAGAAGAAACAGTCGGCATTTGTTTCGGAAACAACGAGAAACATTTAGGAATTTTATGAAACTTGGTGGAACATTTTTGGAAACAAGCAACAGAACACAAAAGTTCCCCAATGTTGCTTTGGTGGAAACGCAGCTTTAAGATATGAATATGAATAATAAAAAAATCACCACAAGAATTTTCCTTGGATTTGACGATTACTTCCTCAACTTCTTCCAGAATTTCTTCTGTGGTCTCTGGATGGTTTAGAGGGATTGGAGGAGCTTTCTTTTTGAAAAGTCTCTTTCGGGCATTCTGTATATTTGCTCTATCTTTTGAATTAAGTGTAGTTAAACAAATTTCTTTATTTTTCTAAACAGTATTTAGTACTTCTTTGGATTTCATGTGCAGATTGTCCAGCGCATATTTATTGCATTCTAAAGAAATAATCTGCCGCTTTAAAAGTTTAGCACTTTGAAAATGATTATGGTAACCATCGCGTCTTAACTGTTCGAGAATTTTTGCATTCGTAAAAATTTTTGCTTTACAATTTTTTTTTGTACAGCGCCAAAATATTTCACCACTACTTTTTAAAATTCTTGATTTGGTATACTTGCGATTATCCACTACTAATAAGTCATTTCCATAAACAGCAGGACAAAAAAATTTCGGGCACCGAGAAACCTAACCTAACTACATTTTTTTATGACGCTTTCCTTCAAATTATCAGGGGGTTATTCTCGAATCACACGACACTTTTTGAAAAAATAACTTTAAATAGACCTAGACTGGACAATGCGAGTGAAAAAACAAAAAAAAGAAGCTTTTGGGGGGTGCATATGCACCCCCCGTCCCTGCATACGCCATTGCTAAACAGAGTATACTACATTTACATTCTACAATAGCAGAAATCAAATATCGTTTTTTTTATTTTTTATTCCACTAATTTTTTTCAACATTGTAAAGTTTCGTCTATTTTTAACCGGAAGAGCTTCTTCAGGGTTATTCTAACCTCTTACCCCAACTCTAATTATGAATCTAAAACAGAACCAATGAAATAATCTGAACCAATTTTTCTTTAAATAGATTTTATAAATAAATTTAAAAACGTACTAAAATAAATTGCGAAATTGGGATTTTTACAAACATTATAAAGTTGAAAACTCAAAAAAGTTAGGATAAAATTGGAATTTCTAAAACTTAAGCTTCATATACAGGGTGATCATTAGAAAACAATCCTCTCTAAAGAACTTTAATTTGATGCGATGTATACAAAATTGGTCAAATAGGTTAATTTTCTTTGGGTGAGGGAAACTTAATATCGTACAAAAGTTTGGCCCACAAATCATCCCTTTTGCCCCAGCCAACCTGACTTATTTAATAGTAATTTATGTCATAAGATTCGTAACGTCGATCATTATGATTCAAGTCGTTAATATTTATATGTGAGGCGACAGCGTGCACCATAATAATTGGTTATGATCCAAATTACATAATAAAAAAATTTATCTGCTTGCATAAAACATGAAAAAATTGAAATAACTTAAAAAAATTGACAGCTTAGTGTCATAAAATTGAGAGCCATAAAATAATCATTATGGGCGTTTTCTATGATTTGGTGACTATAATGAAATCATTACCATGGTGATTTCCTTAGGGGGCTCAAACCGATAAAGAATGTCAATGACTACGTTTATCTCGTGTAACTCGATCCGGATTGGATTGAAAATAGGATTATGACAGGATTCAGTCAATCACGTAAACAACGCGTTTATCTCATTTGGTCTGGATTGAATTTATCAATACATTATTAATCCTATAGTTACCAACTAAAGAGAAAGGAAATTCCTAAAATAATTTTTGCATCGACTTTAAGTGGTCTGTTCACTTTGATTTTATTTCTGATGTTTCGTATTTTATCGAAGAGGTTATGTTAATTAAAAACGTCTAAAATAAGGAAAATGGAAGAAAATTACGTGTATTTTGCAATTGTTAGTCAGCAGTCAGATGTGCCAACTTCGATAACATAATTTACTAGTAAACTTTCTAAAGTCAATCGCGTTTATGTCGTTACAAATTTTTATTCAATCGCGATTACAAAGTCCAATCCCATGATTTTGTAGGATTGGATTATTAAACTGAATCCTGAAAGTGAATCCATCCTACGTGTTTATACCGCAAAAAATGCGGACTGAGTCAATCGCTTTTCAATTCAATCCGGATCGAGTTACACGAGATAAACGTAGTCCATATGTCAATCAAACTAACACACGTAAAGGTGACACTATAGTAAAGCAGATAAAATTTGAAATTGTACCCTGACATTTGTGACATCTTATTCTAATATATTATCCAATGAGCGGGTAATAACATTTTTAATTCGCGGAATACTATACTTTTTCCACATTTTCAATTTATGAGATTTTAATCAAATCTTAACAATATTTTTTCAGGTTACTTTTAGTATTTATGACTTTTCTTCTATTATTTCACCAAAAATCATGTAACTTGGTAATATAGTACATTACTCAACTGAAATCGATTGAGTAATGGAGCTATTATTCAACAGGGAAGGAAAATGGATATTATGTATATTAATGCAGTAAATTATTGTGAAATATCAATGAAAATAATTTTAAAAATCACCATAAGAATTATCCTCAGTTTTCATGACTACTTCCTGAACTTCCAAAATTTGTTCTGTGGACTTTGGAAGAGCTTTCTTTTTGAATAGTCTTCTTCAGGAATTATGTACATTCGCTCTAATATTATCTCTTGTACAAAGGGAGTTAAAGAAATTTCGTTATTTTTCAAAACAGTATTCAGTACTTTGGGGATTTTCTGTATTTGTATAAAATTTTGCTTCACAATGTTTATTTGTGCAGCACCAACATATTTCACTACTACTTTTTATAATTCTTGATTTGGTATATTTGTAATTAATTGCTACAAATAAATCGTTTCCAACTCTTTATTACGCGTATATTCATGATTATGCACTTGAAACCCACGTGGTAAGGTGACAAAAGTAACCACCAACCCCCGATTTAGTACTTTACCTAAAAAATAAAACTCTTTGGGGAATTTTATCCTTCTTTTAATTTTTGGCGGACTCTCGAAACATAATATGTAATTTTGCCTTGAATATCAAACTGGATTCAACAAATGCGGAATATTGATCCAACTTTTATTTTACTACAGAGGTAGTTTCTCTATTTGTATTTCAAGCTACTACAAGTCTAAAAGTGATTAATATTCCAGTATAATTACTGGGATTGAAATCAAATACATTCAATAGAATAAATAATATTTTACAAATTTATGGTTTCCATCATTAAGAGGATAGAGAGTCAAATTAAATTGCAGTAAATTTAGCGGTTTATTTTGCAAGGATTGTACCAATATGGGTACAGATACAAAAAAAAGAAAAATTGAATGTGAAAGTAGAATGATTTCTTAAAAGCCGTAGAAAGCGTTATTTTTTTGGATTTTAACTTTAAATACCTCAAAATAAAATCTCAAATAATGCAAAATAATTGAGTTTTTAACGTTCCATTTTTACAGCTAAAATGTTATGATTTTAACATTTTCTTCTTCGAGGGCCCTAGAATATACTATTATTTAACTAATGCAAAAAGAAAACTTAAAAAAATGTCAAAGATGCGGATGAAATTTCTGTAAAGTAAACGTTTAAAGAATTTGTTTATTAATGACAACTTCTATTTTCCATTGTTTGTATTTTGTTCGACAAGAGTGGGCGAATTTTGGAAAGATTCCCGAAAAGTCTAACCTCACCTTACTATGATTACGATTGTCTTACGATTCTTGGATATGTAAGTAATTTTTAGACACCCTGGACTATTTAAGAAACTACGGCTGTATCAATGAAAATTTTTCAAATTATCCTTTGATTCCACTATTTGAGGTTTTTGAATTTTGTGGATTTATTACTCACTTATGGAAGCTAGTCACAAAATTCAAAGTATACTACAAAATTTTATTAAGTTTGAATACTTTGACTTCACTGCTCTGCTAACCTATGTATGATTTTATAATCTTAAAATATGTGTTGATGTCTTTGGAATCTACGAATTTACGTTTTGGAGAAAATTCTTACGAAAATACATTCCTATAATTTTACGTGTACAAATTTACGGCTATCGAATTTATGATTTGCATTTGGAAGAATCGATTATGATAACTGTCACCCAAGAAGTATTTTTATCAAATTAAACAAAAAAAATAAATAAAACCCGATTAATATCGATTCTCAGAAATTATTTTGAAGACTCAAATTTTATGGCAAAGCGGTTGCGGAAGATTCATTAATTGTTGATACAGCAATAGATCATCTTCATTTGAAGACATAGATCACTGTTACTCTTGTACTAATTACAACTTTGGCAAGAGAACATTCAAGTCAAAATCCCAAGTAAAGGAAAAGTTGCCACAAAAATATACTCTCCTTGAGGTTTTTCAATTTGGCGAAGTTGTAGCTGATAACATACTCTTTTTACATGTGTTTGTGATACCACCTCATCAACTCAAGGGAAGATGAAATTTATAAACACTTAAGAATATTTAATCAGCCGAATGCAGATCCCGAAGCCATTAAAGCCTCTGAGGATGACGAATATGAAGATGAAAATATGTTGAAAAAATATAAACATTAATGTTTGAGGAAGAAGAAATAGTTGAGATTGAGTTAAGCGATTCTCAAGAATCAAGAAGATTCTAAATATATCCAAGAATACACAGGCCAATCTGGCCCTTCAGGGTACTATAAAAGGTTAAAGGGAAGGTAGTGGATTACCTCAAAGTGGTTAGGAAATGAGTAACAAATATTCAATACCTACAATTGATGTTATGTGTATCAATACATATAATAATAAAAAATAGTAGTATTTGAATTCAAGTTTCCGGGAAAAATCTTCCATTTATTATAAATTGCAAACATAAGTTGCAACATAAGTTGTGGGAAATTTTCTGCTTTATAATTTTTTTAATACATAGTTTTGCTCCAAATTGTAGCAAAAATAAGGTTTTTCTAAAAAACTACTTTTCCAAGATGCCAGCACGAGCGGCAGCTTACCGAGATCGAATACCTAAAATAACTGATATGTATCAGTTTCCGATGACCTCTTGCAAGGGAAAAGTATCCATCGACTGGGCTAATTCTACAAAGTACAACTATTTGCCACTTATATAGATTCTAAGTTTTAAAAAATTTCTGTGTACCTCCTGCAATAAAAACAGTGCATGTACTTCTAAATTTTCCATAAGAAAATATACAATACAGTGAACGCCGCTTAATTTGATCACATTGGGATTTGTGGTTTTTAAGAACAATAACCGATTAAAATTAAAACATATTTTTTTTATATTAAATTTAGTAAGAAAAATTGTGATCTCCTCTTGCGACCGAATGGGGAACAAATAGGATGACGTCAGAAGTAGGTTACTTGCCATCACGTTCTCTTAACTTTCGGTTACGTCAATTTGCACTGACCTACTTTTAACATCATTTATGGCGGAAAAAAATAATTTGTGTCGACAATAGTAAGTGGTAGTAAGATATTTCCCTGTATTTAAAATTTTGCAATGAAAACAACCCCTATAATTTTGAATTATATTATATATATTATTGCCCCCCCCCCAAAGGAAAATGCTTGTGCACAAAAATTTTTGAAAGTGACACTCCCCCCCTCGTCGGGGTTTTTTGCCTTATAACTCCGTTGCCCCCCCCCCCAAAAAATAAATCCTGGGTGCGCCACTGGATATATTTACCACAACTAATATACAAACAACAAAAGTTAAGTCGATCGATTTGTTTTAAAAATTTTAAATTCTTCAATTTAAATTTTGAATATCTTTAAAACAAGTGGATCGAATTTTTGGTTCTTTGTATTTTACTCGGGGTAAAAAGATCTTTCCAACGAAGTATTCCTTACCATATTATATTTAAAATTTTAGGAGTGTGTTCGTATCGCTGAAGGTGGAACATACTTTTAGTTCAGCTCGATTCCAAAAAATGTCCCCCTGTCCAAGCGCTTCTTCAAAATTTTATATTAACTAGGGTCCACCCTGTATGTACAAGGGGTATTAAAGCCAAGACCTAAAATTTTGATAACAAATTTTCAACTTTTTGGGGCGTCAGTAAAAATTATAATAATTAATAGTTTTCGTAGGAAACTACTCCTATTTTTTCTGAAAGGCCTGGGAATCTTTTTCCAAAATTTCAAAATTTCAAAATTTCAAAATTATAATCATTTTCTTAGATATCCTAAAACTTCAAATCTTATCTAAAAATTGTCAGTTTTGTTATCCTCTTATTTTTAGTACCTACTTTTTGGGTAACTTTAGAACGAAAAGATTATCTTGGAAATATTGTCCGCCAAGTTAGCAGCACTACTAACTAATAGATAATAATCAAAGTCTTCTCCATTCATTTTTTAGGAAATTTAAAATAACTTGACTTATTTATTTATTTCAACACCAATTTCGTTTGATTTTACCATAAGATTTAAAATTATAGAAATACCATCCAATCAAAATTTAACAACAGTACTTTTTTATAGTAAATTGAATGAGCAGATTCAAAATCGAAGCAGAATTGGAAAATTTGCAGTAGCATATCAAATAAATTCAAAAAAGATAGCCCATTTCTTCTGATCAAAGGATAAAGTAGCATCCAAGTAATGTGCGCTTAGCGTCTAAATCTACCGAGTATCTCCAAGTATACTTAGATCGTGTTAACTCGGTTTTATAAGCTCTTTTGAAAATTTGCATCATTTTGCTCACCGTGAGTGTTTTCATATACGATATTTTCCCTTTTTTTCCAACGGTAAAACCATCCCTCGGTTGCAACAAATTTTTCTTTCCCCATTTTCTTGGCGAGTTCTTCTGCTTTCTGGCGCATCGTCGGCGCATCTACGCGAGCTTCGCGATCGCGAACGTTCGTGAACCAAAGTTTCAATGCTGATTCCACTTCATCATCTTTTCCAGTTCGTTTCCTTTTACAGTCCAGGTTTTCATTTTTCTTGGTAGCGTTTTCTATGGCTTCACGGTTTTTTAAAATTTTACACAGTAATGGCTGTGATATTTTTAATTCTACCGCTGCATTTCGTTGGCTCATTTTTGGCAACTTATCGTATTTTTCAAGAATTTTAATTTTTTCGGTCAAACTGAGGTCCCGTCTTTTTTTTGCCTCCGTCATTGCACGGCGTGGAGGGTGAAGCATGAAAATAAACTAAACACACATAGCGCACAAATTTTGTGTTTATTTTGTCCACATAATATGGTCCGATCCACGCACTGGTTACAAGGTTATTGGCCGCGAAAAAAGGTTCGTAAGCAAGAAAAACGATAACATAATCCGAAGTATTGATTACACTAACCGATGTTTTTTTTCTATGTACAAAGATAAAACCGGTCCGTCCTTCGCAAAAATGATAACAATAGCCGATTGATAACATTATCTGTGATTATAATGGATGTAGGCAAGTTCCGACGACATTGATTTATATGCACCTAGACTCGTTGAAATTAACCAAAAACACCTTTAATTTCCTTAAATTGCTTCTTGAATAAAATTATTTTTCACGAACCTGTTACTTTTTGTTTTAGAGGGAAAATGCAAATTTGTGAAAAGCTCCAATTGAGGATTAATTTTACAAGAGCTATTTCCTTTTGGAGGAGCTTTAGTCTTCACGAAATAAGAATAAATTATGGATTTTGTTAGCAATTTGGAAAGCACAAATCTACGAGAACCATTTTAAATTTCTGGGGCTAAAATTAATGATTGGTTTAAAGATTTGTCCTGATTTTAAAAGAATAAAAATATACAAATAGTGGCAATTTTGAGTATTTTCTTTACAATGTACATTTTAATTTAAACTTCAAATATTGTTTTATGTAAAGGCTTTTTTTCAAAACTAAGAGATTTAGAGAAAAAAAATACTAAAAACTGTTGAGCTTAAAAGGAGCTACATACTGCTTTAGACAATCTTTTATTGTTTCTTCTTTATACTCAAAATCCATTAAAAATAATATAGGTTTTCACTAAAAAAAAAACTGAATTGGAGTATAAAATAACCGTGAACAGGTCCTCTAGGTATTTTTTTTTCTAAAAATCTTGCTTTTGGAGGTATATCCACTATTCAGTTAAATCGACATCTTTTAACTCTTTAGTTTCTGAATAAAAATGCATAATATTTTATTTGTAGCTAAACAGGGTAATTATTAACATTTTGAAGAGACCCATTCTCTAGCTCTAAATCAAGTTTAGTTTATAGTAGAACAAAGTACAAACAATTTACCAAGACAATTCTCATTGGATGCACCATGCGTGGAAGGTTTCATCTTCCAGTCCATAACAAAACTGAATTTCATATTTACTCCTTCTAGTTTAAAAACAAATTATAAGACATCATTCTCACCAAAAAACCAGGTATATTAAAGATACCTTTCAAAATAGAATAAAGTACAGAGTATCCCGCAATAACGTGGACAAATAAGGTATAATGAATATATGAGGTCAAATTAGGATAATAAGTTCTTCTAAAACTTCCCCAAAAAATGCTTCCCTGCAAACTTACCCTCAGTTAAAGTTCACGAAATTTCCCTACAATGTTAGAGTTTAGTAAGTTACACGAAAATTAAAGACAAAAGCGTGTATTCAGCGACCGTGATGAAAAATTTAGAGACGTCATTATCGTTAATCACGTCATTACAAAATATTTCTTCTTAAGAAAAATTTTCTTAAAGACGTGATTTATTTATTTCGTGTCCATCCTAATAATAATACATAAATACAAAAACATAATATTATAAAATAGATGACCAAAAATTAGCACATTCAATTGCAGCTGGTGAGGCTTGTGCAAGATCTAAATCTGAACAAGGTTGATTTAATTTATCGCATATTAGTAAATGATTCATAGTTTGTGAATTTCCACATAAGCAGAGTTCATCTTCAACTGTAAAGCCCCATTTCAATAAATTTGTTTTACATCTACCTGTTTTAGATCGTAATCTATTTAGAGCTTTCCAAGTTAACCACTTTTCATCAAAGCCTGGAGGAAGTTCTTCTTTTGGAGAAATTTTTAATTCCTTATCTAAATCAGATAAAGAACCACACCATAAAAATTTTCTTGTATCTAATATTGAAATTTCCAAAGGTTTAACAGATAAAAGAAAACTTTTCCTCGATTTTAGTCTAGATCTTGTAGGAATTATACCATATAAAGAATGTCTATAATCAGTGAGTTGTTTCTTCCTTTCCCTCATACTTGCAACAGAACGTCTAATATTCGAAGGAGCTATTCCACTTAAAATATTGAGGAAACCAATAGGAGTGGGCTTAAGACAACCAGTTATAATTCGACGTGTCTGATTAACTTTAACGACGTCTCTAAAATTTTCGTCACGGTCGCCGAATACATGCTATTGAGTTCATAATTCATATTTGACATTTAATGAAAAATCATTAAAAAAACCTTGTTCAGAATTGTCCAAATAGCACAAATTTTGGAATTTTCAAAAAAACATTGTAAGTTCTGAAATACCGTTTAATGTCCGTTTTAACCGAAATTTTGCACACACTTCAAGATATAGTCTGTAGGTCCAAGAGGTATCAAATAACTATTTCGTAATTCTAGAAGACAGTTTTCTGAAAATGTAAATGTGTAGTCGTGTGGTGTGGTGTGGTATATTAAATGGGCGAATCTTTTCAACATATAATTAACATCTGTTTACACTTCTATAATATGAAATTTTAGTATGCCATTATTACTGAGAAGAAGAATTTGAATCTACAGTTGGTTGAACCAAAAATGTCTTCTGCAGTTGATAGAACGTAGGTAATTGGCCTTTAATGTTTTGTTCACCTCTATCTGCTGATCTCACTTACCATTGGATTTTAAAATTTAGGCACTATTAAAACAAAAGATGTACAAGGCAAATATTGAAAACAGAAAAGAGCTGAGTCACAAAATCCGCCAAACTTAACGTGTAGTTATTACTACACATTATTACAAAGTTGTTACCAATTACCAATAACAGAAAACGAATCGCACACGAAGGGGACTTGGTGAAAAGGGATACAATGCAAATGCCTCGTGTGATTTTTATTTTTTAGCCTCTATTCATCGTAGATGGTTTTGCTTTTGAAGTTATAAGTATTAGTGATTTCGATTACCAGTAGGGGGCGCTGTTTTGACAGAAATAGCTGATCCAAGTGAGGTAAAAATTTCCTATTTTGTTTACAATTTACATAAAACTCCATGATTTAATGATTTTATCTCACAATACTAACAAATCAGATAATTTACACCTTTTATAAGCGCGAATGTATATTTTAAACGTAATTTTTCTTTTTGATGTTACCTCACTTCACTAGTTTAAAAACTTCCTCCAGAGGGCGACCGGTATTCCGAAATCGCGAATAACTCATTGAACTCCAAAACTGACGAGCGACTTGATTTAAGTCTGACAAAAAAATAAAAAATCTTCAGGAATATAAACTCGAATGTTATTTTAACATTTTTACATAGTAATCATAAAAAATAATAAATAAAAACTATCTGACCCTTATAACTATAAATAGTTCTAGTTTTACCTATTATTCATCTAAATAAAATTCTGGGAAAACGTAGAAGTGGAAATACAATGAAATGTGAAAAAAATGTGCTACTCAACTTCTACTCTCTTCTCTGAAACCCAAAAAGTTATTTATAAGGAATAGGATCATGTAAATTTTATTTAGTTTTGTAAATGGTTACTATGCAAAAAAAAATATCACATGGTTGCTATACTTCTCTCTCTTTCTCACAATTTCCCCATCTTAAGACAAACATACTGTATCAAGGTAACTCGATAAAAATCACTATCCTCGATTCTTTACAATAATGGTATTGTTAATATTTCATTTGTTTTTATTTTTCTACTAGTTTACCAAAGATGGATTTACAGTTTTGGCGACCAGAGTCTAGGAATTTTGTTATAAGGGGAACATACAGGGTGTCCCACTTTTTAGTCAACATTTTTTTAGGTTGTTAATCAGAATAAAAAAATCCTATTGAACTAATTTTCGTTTTTTGACTCCTTAATCCTTAAAAAACTTACAGCAATTTTAAAATTTTAAAATTTCAAAATTATAATTTTATGGGATACCCTGCATAATTTTTGTTTTATTAACAATTTATTAAAATACTTAATCTTATGGCGGTTTTCTGATTACAATAATAATAACACCGCCCTCCGTCGGATTTTTTGGTTTGAAAACATCGTCGACGGTCATTTAGCCTCAGCCCTTTAAAAATGCTCCAAAATCTTAGGACTCGAAAAAAGGTATTGGTTCATGGGATTTTTTTGTTCAGAAAGACATTTACCATCTGCAAAATGTTTTTATAAAAAATGTGATTCACCCTGTATGCAGGGTGCTGAAATAGTCGCAGCTCCATGATATTTGCTATTTTATTTTGAAGCAACCGTTAGGGGAAAAACATGGTGCAGAATGCAGAATCGACTCAAGCAGTGTACCAACACATTATGCGTGTAAGAGTCGGTGCTCCACCATGTTCATGATTTCAGAAAGCTTCAATTGTATTTCAGAAACAGGGCCGCGTTTCCCACAAGGCAAAGTAGGCACTTGCCTAGGACCCGCAAATTTAGGGGGCCCGTATTTGAGACTTTTTAATAAACTATTTATTTTCATTTTGCCCAGATCCTATTATAAAAAAAAACATATAAACAGAAATGATAAAAAAATATAACAAAGTAGAATTATTAAATTATAACAAATTTTTCGATAAAATAAGAAGTTTAAATCAACATGGTTAAAAAGTGTTTTTAAAAGTACAACGTGTCAGGGACGTATTTATATACGGTCAAATAATAAAAAAAAAATAACTGCTAACATTACGGGACCAGACCAGTTTTGTAGTAGGTATCCCGGAGCTTCTATAGCAATTTTGGTCCCCAAGTGCTAAATTCGTCCCTACAAGCAGAATTCACAAATATATTTAAGCGACCGCAAAATTAATTCTAGTGCACTTAGTTATTTTTTTATAATATTTTAAAAATCACTTTAAAGCTTCAAAAAGTAAAATAGTGCAATTTTTACAAAAACTATCTAATTTATTCAAATCGACCGCAGAATTAATTCTAGCTCTCTTGGTTATTATTTTTTATAATTTTTAAAAAATAATCAAGTAAAATACTGCAATTTTTACAAAATCGCATTTTTTTAAATTTTCCCCTTGGATTTTTTTCAACAGACTCGAGTTCATTTTTTTGCAATATTCCCTAATTTATTCAAATCAATCACAAAATTAATTCTAGCTTGCTTATTTATTTTTTTATAAATTTTTTAAAATCATTTTAAACAAGTAAAATTAGTGCAATTTTTACAAAATTTTAGTTTTTTTATTGTTTCCCTTGAAATTTTTCAACAAGCTCGGATTATTATTTTACAGAATTCACTAATTTATTCAAATCAACCAACAAATAAATTTTAGCTCACGTGGTTATTTTTTATATAAATTTTTAAAAATCATCTTGCAGCTTCAAAGAGTAAAATAGTGTAATTTTTAGAAAATCTGATTTCTTTTAAATGTTTCCCTTAGAATTTTTCAATAATGTCGGTTTCACTTATTGCAATTCTTTAATTTGTTCAAATTAACCGCAAAATTAATTCTAGCTCACGTGGTTATTTTCTTGCAAATTTTTAACAACTTCAACAAGTAAAATAGTGCAATTTTTACAAAATTTTAATTTTTTTAATGTTCCCCTTGGAATTTTACAATAAACTCGGATTATTTCTGGCAGAACAGGAACGGATTTATATTCGATCTAGTAGGACCTCTCTTTTTTTGGGGCCCTCAAAAAGCTAAATTGCAACTTAAAAAAAATAAAAATGAAGTGATAATATTTTGGGATTATACTAATTTTGTGGTATCCCGGGGCCCCCATGGCAATTTTGGTCTAGGACCCTTAAGTGCCAAATCCGTTCCTACAAGGAGCCCGCAATAAAAATTTGTGCCTAGGGCCCAAAAAGGTCTAGACGCGGCCCTGTTCAGAAAGGATCAATTGTACTTAAGAAAGGATTAATTGCATTTTAGAAAACTCCAATTGTATTTCAGAAAAATCAATATAATTTTGGAAAGAACCAATTATAAAAAAGAATCCCAGAGTTTTTTGCAGTGATTGTGTACGTGAATTACACATACAATTCATCAAAAATGTAAACAATTATTGATGAAGCCAAAAGTACAATTGTTGGTGGTCATTGGTCTACTACTACTACGGTCATGAAGCTGTTGTAGTAATGAAAGACATAGCTGTTAGTGACTAAATATTATATTCAGGTAATCCAACATTTCTGCGGCAAAAGTTATTTTGAAAGAAAGACAATGATTCTTTCTGAAATACAATTGATTACTCCTGGAAAACAAATCATACTTTCCGAAGGTAAATTGACAAATTCTGGTGCTTTCTAAAATACAATTTATGATTTTGAAATACTTAAATGGGATTTTCTGAAATACAAATCACGTTCCTGAATTACAATTATTATTTCTAAAAAGGAATTGATCTTTTCTAAAATACAACTGAAAAGAGTGTACTGTGCCAATTTTTTGGGTTAATAGACGGAGTGACACCTATCATTTTGGAAATATATTTTGTTCAAAAATGCTTCCTTAAAAACCATTAAAATTTTTCAAATAAAAATTGTATATAAAAAATGAAGCCTAAAAATGTGATCTCGTGTTTGCGAATCCTTGCTATTGGGTCAGAATATTTCTTTTCTGTCCTTTACCAGTAGTTGTACAATGCATAAGTCAGCCACTAATGAGACTATTTTTTATTTTAGAAAATTATTTTCTTTTATTGATCAATTGACAATACCAGAATTTTAATAAATGACTTCTTCATGTTTCATCCGATAATTAATTTGGCGCCCGACGGTACATGGCACGCATAAATATTTCATTGGTAATTTAAAATTCTTGTGTGTAGCCCATTTTTTTATAAATCATCTTTTCTATCTCCTTCTTTCCCACTATAATTATAGGACCAATTATGAGGGAGAGTGAGATGAGAAGGTGATTTATAAAAGAAATGACTACTAACACTTTTGCTTAGATTCTGCAATCACGCTCAAGATATCGATGGCTCAAAATAAATGTTCTGACCCAATAGCAATCTTTCGCAGAGATCATACGAAATTTGAAAGAAATGAACATTATTTAAGATGTGGGCGGGGTTCTTTGAAATTTCATGTGATCTCATGTTTGTGAACGTCTGCTATTGGGCCTTTGGTGTCCTCGATATCTTTGACCGTCGTTTTACCTAAAAATGCATCAATGTCTGCAAATTTATTGGAGACGAGAATCATTCGCTTGATGTACACGCATCTTTTAAATCCAACTACATAAATTGGTAATTAGCAACCTTTCCAATTTTAGAATATGTACTTTGGAACGGCTACAGGATTGTGCAACTTTTACTATGTAATTCAAATCTCGCGCAAATCCTGGAGCCAAAAATCTATTATTTACCATTAGTTTGTTGTACTGAAGTTTTTTTGATATTCTGCTGTTTGCAACTAATACATCCATTGGTAACAGCATCATCATCCTGTCTTTTCCTTTTTCGCGCACAAGAGTTATCCACATCGATTTTAAGTCCATTGGTCCAATTAAAGTACTCATCGTTGCCCATTTCGAAATTCCAACTTTTCACACACTTTTGTTCTCCCTTAAACTCCGAGTTTACCAGATTTACCTGGTAATCCATAACTATCAAAAATGAAAAAGTTCACTTAACGTTAAATCCTGGTCACAGTTATCACTTTTAGAACAAAACAAAAAACGAATTGTACAATTTTTTGATTCCTGTAGTTTCCCTCTGGCGGTGATTTTGTAGAAAAGAATTGCAAATGGGCAACATCTTACGGTGGAGATGAAGAAGATCGGAAATCATTTAATTCGCTTTTTTGTGATGCAAAGTGCAGGGCCAAAGGCGAACTGCGCGGTTTCGCGATTCGAACCACACGTTTCCTAGATATTGAACAGCGGGGGCCGTTTTGGCGAAGGCAATTCAAACAATCGCAATACCAAAGATTATGTCTCAAAACACCGTTATCATTTTGTAACCTTCGAGTGTTGAGCTCATAATTGGACTCGTACTCTCCTTGATAATTTTTGTACGACTGATGAGAAACACGCTCGTTCCTCACTGACAACTTTTAAATTGGTGTTAATTGTCTTGTCATTCGCGTCTGTTCTAATATACGTACTTTAAAGATTTATATTTATTTCGGTAATGCTCGAATGTATCTGAAACAAAGCTCGAATTAATGTTTAAACAAACAACTCAGTCACACTCTCCACACTCTCATTTCATGCTTATACTCTTATCAACACTTAAACCTGAAAAATATTTAATTATGTACCTAATTTACTAAGCACTTTATTAAACAAACATATTGTTCCTCAAATTGTTTTTTGAATGCCTCGGGTTTTTCTAAGCACCTGTTAATTACATCTCATCTTGATTTTTAAATTACTACCTCTACACTAAAAATAACATTCGAACTTTAAGACCTCTAAAAATTAGCTGTTTTATTTAATATATCGACAATTTACTATTTAAAAATCAGAAGCAGATAAAGTCTTTTCATGTTTTAATTCTTTTGCAAATTCTTCTTCTTAGATTTTAGATTATTTTTAGACTTTTTGAAATTGGTGGTCTATGAGGAGATACACCATGTTTAAAATTAAAAAATATCTGATATTTCCACTAAAACAAAAGTGCTCGTACTCTAAATAGTATTGTTCCTCTGTTCTTAAAAAAATCTAGTTATCTAAATATAAAAAGAGAGATACAAGATGTGTCATGTCAAATTAATTTGACCAATCACACACGGACAGATCTCTTGAAACAGATAATAGATTCTTATAATAAAAAGTACTTACTTGGAATGTATTTACTAACGATTACGTCCATATCGCTTAAAACTTAATAACAAATTTAAATTACTAATAATTTATTATTAAAACTTTTTAAATTAAAAGAGGTCATGACGTTGATATCACTAGAGCGTTTGATTTATTTTAATTTCAAGTCTCGTTGCTTTGATAGTGATAAAACCTGTGTATTATAAACAAAATTCGGTTAAAGAATTACACAACATGTAACAACTAACAATTCAACAATTATTAAAATAATCTATAACGGTTTCAGATTGGTTCCTATTATAAGAGAGAAAACTAAAAAACCCACTTAAAGATTGTAGATATTTGGAAATGAATCAATTTGATTTAAATACTGGAACTTATAAGATTAAAAAAATATTTTTATGTGTCATCAATTTTCATGTTTCCAAGATATTTAGAACATTCACGTGCTCATTTTAAACGAAAATGAACTTGAAACAACAAAGTAATTAACGTCAGACAATAAATAATAATTTGGTGAATTGGTTGACAGTTTAGCCTACTCACAGAAGCAATTCAAACTGAGCTCATAAATTAACAATAAAAATTACTATGGCAATTTTAAATAATTTCAAAAATTACTTTTTAAGCATATTACTTATTATACAAACGCAATTTTCATTTTTTTAAACAATCTCCTAGTAAATTAAATTACTATTAATTCAATCACAAATCAAAAACTATGAAAATATACTCATGAAAACAAAAGTATAACAATAAATTTTTTGAAATTTTAGTTATTTATTCTATAAAGGAGGAAAGTTAATGATTTAATACGGAATTTGATTTTTAATCATTGATAAAAATTAGTAAGCTGGGAACTCCTGTTTAAACATACCAAAAATAGCAACTGAAATTATATACCATATAGGCAAAATAGGCATTTAACTAAGGCCTCAAACAAGGGAGGGGCCTCCAAATAAATTCAAAAATAAATTAATATTATATTCCTCAATTTTTAATACAGTCGAACACGGATATAACGATAATTTAAAGTTTCAATTCAAAAATTCACGGTTATTACGAGTTTTTTCACGGATATACCGAGTAAATATTTCTTCAGAGAATTTCGTTACTTCCCTTTTAATGGGGTTTTCTATTAATAAAATTTATATTGCCACCCCTAAGATTCGAAAATGTCAATTAGTGTAGTTTCACGTTTCAGTGCCAAATAAATGGATGTCTTCTGTACTACTTAAAGACAAGCAAACAGTTTCCCTCACTCTCATGTACATTTAAAAACCCGTAAACAAGGCAACTTTCTTGTGTACGGATGTTGGATTAAAAAAAGGGAAATAAAGAGAGTGGATGTTCCCAAAACAGGTTCATGTTGAAATTTGTTTTGAATATTTATATTTAATCTAAAAACTACTGTCAAAACTTTTATTAAAATTTGAGCAAAATATCATTAAAAATTAAAAATTTTTTTAAATTCTTAAACACTCTGTATTTCTAAAACGAAGCTTATTAACAAATACATGTACATATTCTTGTTTTTTTTTGAAATTGGACAAAGTCAAGAATCAGATTCCAGAGTTACCCACTCTTGGTTTGAAACACCCTGTATATTTCGAATTAGAATAATAGCATGTCAATACCTTTTCACGGTTATAACGATTAATAAATATAGTTATAACGAGTAAAAATCACCGTCACTTCATGCTCGTTATAACCGAGTTCGACTGAAATTTCAAAATCCTTCTTAACAATATCAATATTTTAGGGCCTCAAAATTCAAAATTGCCTAAGGTCTCATAAAGGCATAACGCGCCACTGATAAATACAACAAGGTGGTTTTAAGTACGATTTTAATGTCTCTGGAATTTCAGATACGTTGAGGTTATGTACATCGACACGAACGTTTACCGACACATACGTTTCGTCGACACTACCAATTCATCGACAAACTTTTTCTTCGACAAGGACATTTCATCGACACTAAATTTTCAACAACACAAACGTTTCATTGACATTACCTTTTCACCGACAACCGTTTCATCGACACTATCTTTTCATAAACGAACCTTTTATTCGGCAAGGACGTTTAATCGACACTTTTTTTTTCATCGACATTACCAATTCTTCGACAATGTCGTTAAATCGATAAATCAATATTGGCGAAGAAACATGTCTTTGCGCTAAAAATGTAGTGTTGATGAAACTGTAGTTGATGAAACGAAATTGCCGAAGAAATGGTAATATCCATAAAAAAATAGTCTATGAAACGGTTGTCAATGAAATGGTAATTTCGGTGAATTGTCTGTGTCTATAAAAGAGTAGTTTTGATGAAACGTCCTTGTTGAAGCAAAGCTTTGTCGATGAAAAGGTAATGTTGATGAAACGTCAGTGTCGATGAAAAAGTAGTGTCGAAAGGTCCTTGTTGATGCAAAGGTTTGTCTATGAAAAGGTAGTGTCGACGAAGTGGTTGTCGATTATAAAGTAATGTCGATGAAACTTACGTGTCGTTGAAACGTACTATCAATGAAATTGCATTCGATGAAAAGGCTATGTCGATGAAATGGTATAATATAAATGTATAACGGGGGCGCCTGTTGAAAAATCTAACAGCGTTACAGAGTCAATCAGTGACTTATTATGGATAATAATAAGCTACTTGAATGGCTTTGGTTATTTTGTTTGGTTTGGTTATAGTTGTGTCCGTCATATTTGGACCAACCACGTTCTTCGAATTAGAAGTTAATGTCATAGAAAATTTGGTTTAAGCTCGGTTAAACGAGACATGAAACGATTTCGATAGCTTTTGGTTGGTGTTTTGTTCATAGATTTGTTTGCATATTTGGACTAACCTCTTTCGAATGACTATTTTTGACATCATAGATCCTTTAGTTTAATAGCCAATTCAAACTTTGTTAATGGAAATATGAAGGAGCACGATTCGCGCTTTGGTTATTCGCCCCATCTCTTTTTTCGGTTCGAATGGGGATGTAAGAACCGAAAAAGTTAATTAAGTGATGTCAAATTCTTGGTTAACCACCAACCAAACAGAAAAGCTATATCAAATCGCTTATGAATCATGCTCGCGACCAGGTTTTGTTGTTTGGTTACTCGCGTCATATCTTTCTATTCTATCAGCAGCCAAATTTAATTAAACAATTTCAGATGGGTGGACAAAAACGTGAGGAAGGTGTAACTCGTAACAACGTTCAAGTTTATGAACCAATCTCAAATTCTTAGTTAACTACTAACCAACCAGAAAAGCCATCCGAAACCGATTATACAATGGACTTTTCAACTCTAAATGAGATCTGGAAATCATCCTTGAAATATTTCCGGTACGTTTTGGGACACCCTGAATAAAGCGATTAACGTTGGTTCGTGTTTGGTTTATAGATTGGTCCATTATATTTGGATTAACCACATTCGAAACGTCATAGATAGTTTGGTTCAAACTTGGTTAACCAAAATATGAATCCTGATTGGGAGCACGGTTCGTTCTTTAGTTATTACTCCAGCTCTTTCTGTTCTATCCACAGCAGTGTTTTCTTCTTTGACGCCTCTGCCATCGGTTTATCCAAATTTTAAGTGATCAATTCGAATGGGTCGATATGAACCGAAGGTGTTACGTCACAGCTTATGAACCGATTTCAAATTCTTGGTGAACTACTAACTAAACATAAAAGCTATTTGAAATCGCCTATAGTGTGTATTGTTGCCCGTTATCGACGATTGTGCTATTTATGTCATATTAGAGCAGGTTAAAAACTAAAGACTGGCTTTAAGATTTCCCCGAAGGATCACCTGAAAAATAAAACAATGTAAATACAACTAAAGTAAAACAACATAAAATAGGTAATCAAAAAGGACGTAGCTAAAAAAATGTCTATTATTAGTAGTCCAGGAGCCGACCGCACTAAAGTCTCCCTTATACAACATAGACACGTTTTTTGTTGAAAAGGTAGTTTTCTATGTACTCAACAGTGTGCCATCTTTTTTATGTGCTGAAGTATTAAAAAATTACCACTTCAGGTACCTCTTGAAGGCAATCACTTTTACGAGACGTCAGTAAAAGTTGTTTCCTATTTTTGAAAATGATTCCCACTTACGAGTTTTTCCGTTTTAGAATTAAGGCTGAAAAAATTCATACTATCTGAAATATCGTTTTAGGAAAAAAATTTCTTCAACACTGGGGAACAGTGATTTTGTGGCATGGGTTTTAATAGTGGATTTTGGTTAATTCTAATCTCATGAATAAAAAAAATATATCAGATTTCCCGAATTGACTCTAGTTTTTGCACTATTAAAACTTTAGACTCTTGTAGGCTAAACTATTTACTTTAAGAATCGTATAACTTTTATTTGAAACATTTTTCTCAAATATGCTTTATTTCAGAAATAAACTGGCGTTGCCGAACTTATGGTACACCCTGTATATGACTACGTTTATCTCGCGTAATTAGATCCGGATTGGATTGACTACCGATTGGCTCGGTCCGCTTCTTGTCCGAAATAAAAATGACGTCGTTTATCTCGCGTATCTCGATCCGTATTGCATTGAATATTGATTGACTCGGTCCGCACTTTGTCCGAAATAAACATGTCTGATTGGATTAATTGATTCAATAAAATACGGATTGAGTCAATCTCCATGCCATAAAATCCGGATACAGATACAGCCCTCGTTAATTATTATAATTAAAATATTGAATATATTTTTAAACGTTTATTTTCTAACATATATGACTACGTTTATTTCGTGCAACTCGATCCGGATTGAATAGAAAAGCGATTGACTCAGTCCGCATTTTTAGCGATATAAACACATAGGATTGGATTCACTTTCAGGATTCAGTTTAATAATCCAATCCTATATAATCATTGGATTGGACTTTGTAATCGCGATTGAATAAAAATTTGTAACGGCATAAACGCGATTCACTTTACAAAAGTTACTAGTAAATTATGTTATCGAAGTTGGCATATCTGACTGCTTTCAGTTGTTACTCTGCTGCATTCATGACCATTAACCATGCACCTTGCTATAACCTAGAAGTCTTGAGTGATTTTGAGGTTAAAAAAGGAAACGTCGGAATGTTTGGAGGGATTTATTTCTCTTTACTTAGTAATTAGGATTAATCATGGATTGAAAAATTTAATCCAGGGCAAATGAACTCTGTCGAGATAAATTGTGTTCTTTACGTGATTGACTGAATCCTGCCATAATCCTATTTTCAATCCAATCCGGAACGAGTTTTACTTACTGCGTTACTACTGTTCTCATACAAACCATCCCTTTGTAAGCTACAGCAGTATGGCGTTCACATCGGTCTTGATATCATTCCTCCATTATCTTGATATCCAAGTGGAACCGTTCTTCATGTTCTTCACTATAATCACCCAGATTGTAAAGAAATCTATCTAAGTGGCTATGAAAAAAAATATTTTGATCCTCATATTAACTACACCTTTTTCAAAATTCTTCAGTAATTTGGCAACTATTTTGCCTTATTCTGATGCTTTGTAGTTCGCCAAAAAAATTTCGATTACTCATACAAAACAGGTCCATGCACCCAAGTATACCTGAGTTATGTGATTTGTGAAAACATTGTCTTTTATAAGAGTATATCTGCTTTTAATTTTTCAATTCTGAGCCCATGAAATACTTGAGAAATATATTTGAGATAATCAATATTCTTGTCCAAAGCTTTAACATACTGTTTTATAAGCCAAGACTCTTAAGAGCATTATTCCTAGACGTTTTCGTCGGAAATAATAATAGGGAATAGAAAATCCATCTCACTTTTCTGGAGCCTCTTTGCAAATTATCAGCGAATCACTGATAATTAATGCGAATTCTGGAGGAAACATTGTGAAAAATCATAAAATCGAGCATTAGTCGTCCAAAGGTAACGCACTTTTAGGTCATTATATTTTTTTGTATATTCTCGATTTTTTTTTCATACACTAGAATTTAGTTCAATGAGTTTTTAAATCATCTTCAACAAAAATTATATAAGAATGTTTTTTGCACTAGCGTATCTAACTGCGGCCGTAAACCACTATATTTGCCGTTTAGGAAATCCCTCTTAATATGAAAGGTAACACAACACTTGGATGAAGATCTCATTATTGTTTGCGAAATGGAAGCACTCTGAAGTAACCCATAATAGTTCAGCATTTAAAACTAAAGAACCACATGAGGTATGTAAATTCTTCAACTACAATACGTCTTTGTTACAATTACTTGCAAAAATGCACCTGAAATTTACTAAAAATTTATAATTTTTAATAGTACCGTTTATCAAAAGAAGTAGAAACAATTCAAACAAACTAACTACAAGTCAAGTAATCAATTATAGTGCGTAGTGTATCTAATTTGACTACAAAAACTAATACCGCAGAATTTTTGTTTCTTTTGTTCCCCAATGTAATTTATTTATCGTTTTGATTATACAAAGTGTCTTACTTTTTTTCCAGCAAAAAAATGTTTGGATAGTAAATGTCATTCTGAACAAAACTTTCCTATGAACTAGTATTTTTTCGACTTCTTAAAAAATTACATCCATTTTAAAATTTCAAACTTTTAATGAGTTTTTGGACCACCCTGTATAAATTTCATTTTATTTTAATTTTTTTATTTAAATCAAGTATGCTTTGGTTTTTATCTTTATTTTTAAGCCAATCAGAGAGAATAATTTTATCGAGAGAAATTTTAAAAAGGTCCACTTAGTAAAGAAACAGCCAATATTCTTCAAAAAGACAAGTTCGCAAAGACAATATCCAAACGATAATTGATTTAAATATAAAATTTATAATAAGAAAGAAAAAATATACAAGGTTTTCCACAAAAATCATGAAAATTTACTAATTTTTAAATTGCTATAACTTCTTAAGGAGTAGAAAAAAATTAGTTCATAGGAAATTTTTTGTTTAGAATGACATTTACTATGCATCTAAAAAACATTGCTGGAAAAAAGTGAGACACCCTGTAGATATGAGTAAATTACCAATTTACTATGTATAAAACATTAAAATTTTGCATCATGATTCACTACAATATCGAGGAGTCAAAATAGATATCAATTAGGTATTACATCAAAAATTTAGTAAAAAAACGGGTTAAATATTTATTTATTACAGCAAAAGTAATTACAAACCATAATTGCTTTAAGGTTGGTACATAAAGTTTCTATCTTATCACTTAGGACAAGTAAAACCTAAAATATAGTTATAGAAGCAATTCATAACATCGATACTTGAATATTTATTATTTTTATTAAATTTAGGATAGCATCGGGTAGAGAAATACTCTGAATGTTGCTGGTGATTAATAAGTTTTGTCAGAGCTTCTTTTTTTAATGTTCCATCTCTTTCCAAAATATTCTTATATAAATAACACATATACACATCAGCCCAGTCAGCTTGTGGATAATGTCCTTTCCCGTAAAAATTCAATTCTTCTACTCTTTTCTTAAATTGTATTATACAATGATCTAAACCTTCTTTTTCAATTAATACCTCTCGTAATTGATACAGATTGCAAATCTTAAAAAAATATAAATTGTAGAAGACTTCAGAGGTAAATTTTGATCAAAATTATTAATTGTTAGCAATTAAAAGGATTTTTTGTAGCCAATGTTAAAATTTTAATATTTTCTCCTTTAATTATTTTCTTACCTTTGGGTTTGCAACTGCTATGGCGCTTATGGCAAAAAGTACAAGTACAACTAACTTCATTTTGGTGATGGAACTATCTTTCTTGATTTTTTTTTTTGTTTTTATATAGTTTCTTATCAATAGTAAAATATTAATGATAGTTACTCATAAAAATTTTTGGATGATAACAATACATTAACTTCATTATCTGGTACTAAAACGCGACTTTTAAGAAATTGTAACATTTTTTAATAGCATTTAACTAAAATTCCAAACATTGTATAATGATTTAAATGCTACTAAATATTTCAAAAAAGTCAATTTCATAAATAGAAATTTTTCTTGAAAATCATAAAATATTTAATTTGGAAAAACTTCTGAGCTGTTCAAATTCGATGACTTCCTCAAGGAACAGTTTTAACCTAAAATTTTCGAAAATTTTAGATTTTTTGTAGGTAAACTAAACTTCCGATTATGTCTTTACTAAAATTTTTATTTTGCTACTGCAAACACTTTTAATAAAAAAATAGTATATTGTTTTATTATGAGTAAAAGAAGTACTTTTTGTGGAGAGCGTGTAGGTTTGCGAACCCGCAAGTCCCATGGATACATGCGAGCCAAAAAAAGTTCTTTTACTCCCACTAAAACATGCTATTTCTTCTTCAATAATTTTAAAATTTTACATTTAATTTACATACAACACACAATACAATCTTAGTGTATATTGGATTGCCTAAAATGCATTTCTACTCCACTTTTCTAATCCATCTCAATGCAAAGAAGACCCGTTTGTAACCGACTTACTTCGGAAATGCACGAATATGACCATAAAATAATCAAGGAACATAGAAATGACTTATTAAAGCCTGTCAAGAGTCACATGTCACATAAGGCTGTATACCTTAATGACGTTTGAAGAAAATCTATTTTACATTTTACAGAACATTCAAATTCTCTACGAGAATTATGAAACTATTCGAGTTTTTTCAAAAAGTATTCATTAAATGAAAGATAAATAAACATGCATTAAAATTGACCTTTTGGTTTTCGCCCGAGTCTCTTATTTTTCTACTTGCTTCCAAAAGTTCAATAATTTTGAAAATTGAAAGGGGTCTGCTTAGGTTTGTATAGCTTGTTCTCTCGTCTCATCTTCTTCCTTTTCCGTCATTATTTTTCCAATCACGTTTTTTATTTCGAGCCATTTCTCCTCGCTTTTTAGCATAGTTGGTATTATGTTACAAGGCGCCAAATTACTCTGCGTTTTGTTTTCTGCCTCGTTCCTGAAGTCTTTCCATCTCTGACATTCAAATAATGTATGTTTGGGTGTCAGCTCCCTCCCCGCAGTACGAGCATGTGGGATCGTTTATTGTTTGGATTTTGACCAGGACGTCGATTCCTGAAATCTCACTCAGTGAATTTTCTCTCTTCTTCCTCGAGCGCATGCGTAAAATTTCTCCCGTGAATTCCCCTGGTTTAGACCAAGTGAATTTGGATTTGCCGGTGAGATATTGACGCATGCGCTTTGAGGAAGGTGAAATTGAGATTCACTGTGTGAGATTTTAGGAATCCACGTCCAGGTAACTTCGGAAACATCCGTGTCCTGTGAATGCTTACGTCAGCCAGTAATCTATCTCGCCATAATTTCTTTGGACCCATTCTTTTATATTCGGCATGATCTCGTGTAACCCGCAGGACTCCCATTCCTTTTGCCAGCTATCTAGAGT